>PVIJ01005543.1:0-24096 GCA_004024925.1 Scalopus aquaticus | reverse complement strand
AGCTTCACAGTGCTGAGACATAACCCATTGCGACACCAGGGAGACCCCTACTACTGACTTCTTAGAGTTCTGTGGTCCTGGAACTCTCGTGTTAGTCCTTTCAACCTCTTTCCTGGGAGCTGGCACTATTTTTCTGCTCTTCAGACATTTTCTCAAAATGGCCCACCATTTCTTCAAACTCCAGATTCCTCCAACTGCCATCATCTGATATATTTGAAACTGAAAATCAATCTCAAGTTTATTCCTCAAATATTCTGAGTGTCTCCCAAATTGAATAGTTGGGCCCTTTCTAGCTAACTATTCCAGTAAATTTGCCGTATTCCATTTACAACTAATACAGTGTTATGTGAAGGGGGAAACATGGCTATAAAGTGTATGGCTTCTTGTTTGTGTTTGTATATTCAGATGAAATCTAACAAGATCCATTGAACAACCTTGCAAAATTAAAGTCCTCTTGATGTGTAAAGAGTGTAATTTGCCAGGTCAATTGCCATCTCCACTAATGAAATATAAGGTGCATTCACACCTCAGGTGGGTATGTTTGGTTATTATTATTTTTTTATGTGAGTTTAACACAATAAACTGTAGACAAATCCTTTCTATAATGATAGAGAATGTTAGTGCAAGATATTCATATATATCAAGACTGGAGCCATATTATAAAGTTTCTCTGGATTGTACATTATAAGATCAAGAGATCATTTTAAGAGTTGGGGAAGTAAAAGTATTAAATGTACTATAAAGTTTGTTGTTTTTTTTTTCATTTTATTGACCACATACCCAAAAGCAGAGATGAGATTACTGATATGAATAAAACTAGATTAAACTCATATCTATTTAACAAATGACTAAATCCTTGTTATACTCCATACCTAGCACCTAGCCAGAGCTCAAGAAATGTTGGGTGAATGAGAGAATGTCAGCTACTGACTTTTTATCTCATGGGTCATGGGAGCTGAGAAAGACCAAGGTCAGGGATAATGAGACTTCACAGGCTCATGGTCACAGTGAAAATTATGGAAGTGCTTTAGAAATGAGTTATTTGAAGTTCAGTGGGAAAATTATTCCTCATCTTCCCAGATCTCTGCTGTCACTTTAGAAGGCGAAATAAAGACTTATCTTGATGGCAAGGGACATCGGGTATAAAGATGCCAAATACAGTCCAAGTCTGGAGCTCTCAGAGGGCAGTGGGTGAATCACTTTGAATAACAGAAGAGTCAATCTTTAGAATCCTCCACAGAGGCTCGGAAAGATGTGTAAAGCACTTGGGATTTGATTTTACTTTTCAGGGTTTTCTGTTCTCTTCTTGTATTTGCTGTCATTGAGCGGAACACAAAGCAAACCCAGTACAATGTTCACTTTGTATAGTTTGTACATTTTTTTATATGAGAAAAGGAAGAAGGTCATGGAAGGCTTATGAGGAAGATGCCTTTTTCTTCTGATAAAAATATCTATATGACATTTTGCAATATAATGGATAACCTGCTCATCTTCTTCCAGGTCCAGGAATTGATAATGTACGAAGAAATTGAAGAGAATCTTTTGGCATCTAAGTAAAGAAAGAATTAAACTATCTTTATAATCTGTGGAAATTTCTCATCTTCTTTTTCTGGGCCTTAATAGGTTACCTATAAAAAATATTAATATTGTAGTCCTCGCTCTTTAAAGGAAATAGAATGGAAAGGATATTTATTACATGTCTACCATCTGTCCAACACTATGATTAACATAGTATAGTCTCTGTCATTTAGGAAGCTTAACAACCCTATAAAGCTGACATAATTATCCTTATTTTACAAATTGTGAAACTGAGACTAAAGAGGGAGAAGAAGATTGTCTTTTGGAACTTTTTATTCCTTAGCACCCACCAGGAACACTAATTCTCCATGAAGTGCTCCCCAAGCTTACTGGAGAGAGCTAAGATTTCCTTCCTCTGCCATCTCTGTAGTGTGGGCTTTTAATATTATAGCACAAAATTTAAAATAATTTCCTTTCATTTTTTTCCCTTTAACTAGAGTATAATCTCTAGGAATCAAGATTATGGTTTTCATTTCTGTGTTATTTCCACCAACCAAAGAAATGTTTAGTTTTTGTGAAGTAAATACTGTATAGCTGATTTAGTGTGGACTTGGAATTTAAAGTTAACATCTTTTTAATTCTGGAAGTCATGTATCTTTCATTATTCTATATGATGGAAAAAACTTGAAGGAAGACAAACAAATTATATAATTTTTAAATTTAGTTTTTGAGGTAAGAATGGTTTCCACCACTGTATATGATTGAGAGGAATATGTTCACACTTCCTCACGTATTTATTATCATTCTAACCTCAGAGCACCCATATCCATTTTCATATCTCTGGGACCCATCCTGACATCACTCCCAGCCCTGCCCTCCCTCACTAGCACCCAAATTCTGCAGTCATTCCTACAGCTTACTTTGGTTTAGTTTTATTAGTCCTTTGTTTTGTTTCACTGAATTCTACATATGAGTGAAATCATCTCATATTTGTCTTTTTTCTGCTAGTTTATTTCACTTAGCATAAACCCCTCCAGTTCCATCCATGTTGTCTCAAATAACAAATGTTTATCTTAACCCTATTTTACTAAGAGTCTTTAATCAGCAATAGATGCTGACTCTTTTCAAAAGCTTTATTTTTTCTGAATTTGTTGATATTGTCATATGATTTTAATCTTTCATTTTGTTAAAAAATAGTGAATTACATTGATTGACTTGGGTATGTTCACTCATTCTCGCATCCCCGTAATAAATCCCACTTGATCATGATGTATGATCCTTTTAATGTATTGTTGAATTCACTTTGCTAAGATTTTGTTGAGCATTTTTTGGAATTCTTATTCATCAAGGATGTTGGTGCATATTTTCTGTCTTTTAGATGTCCTTAACTACTTTTGGTAACAGAGTAATGTTGGCCTCATAGAATGTATTGGTAACATCCTATCTTCCTCACAGATTTGGAAGATTTTAAGGATGATCATTAGTTCTTTGAAAGTTTAGTAGAATTCACAGGTAAAACTACCTGGTACCAGTTTTGTCTTGTTTTTTTTTTTTTGAGGGAAGTTGGGATAGGGTATTTTGTTATTCCTATTTCAATTCCTTGCTTGCATTTGTACCATTCACTTTCTTTATTTCTTCTTGATATGAGCTTGGAAAGTTGTACACTTCTAAGAATTTGGCCATTTCTTCCAGATTTTCCAATTTTTTTTAAAGATTTATTTATGCATACAAGCTGGGGTACAGGCCAGAGACATGGGGCGGTGAGAGGATTCAGCAGAGACACAGTGGGCAGCAGAACAGGCAAATTGATGGCAATACACTGCCAAGGGGAGCAGCGGTGAGGCAGAAGAGGTCTTCTCCACCATGTGGGAATCTCCCCAGCCAGATGTCGAACTCGCATCACTGCTGCTGACAGCTCCACAGCACAGTGCTTACTCTCTGTGTCACCAGGGAGGCCCAGCTTTTCCAAATTTTGACATGAGAATATTCATATTATTATTTTATGATCCTTTGTATTTCTGAAGTGTCCTTGGTAATTTCTTGTCTTTCATTTAACATTCTATTTATTAGTGTTTTCTACCTTTTTTAGTGAATGTAGCTAGAGGTTTGCCTATTTTGTTTATTTTTCCACAGAAACAGCTTTTGGTTTCATTGACCTTTTGAATCATCTTTTTTACTTGATTCCCTCACTTACACAATAATCATTCAGTACACATTTATACATTTTCCACACATTAGAGGTCTTTCCCTGATTGCTTTTTGTGATTGATTTTTAGTTTCATGCCACTGTGATTAGAGAACATGCTTCCTCTGATTTCAATCTTCGTAAATTTGTTGTCACTTGTTTTATGACCCAACACGTGGTCTTTGCTGGATAATGTTCCATGCACATTTGAGAAACAATAAATGTTTAGTAGGCCAGCTTTTGGGGGGGTATGATGCCCTATAAATGTCTAGTAGGCCTGTCTGGTCTAATTGTTCATTTAAAGCTATTGTTTCCTAGCTGAAATTCTGTCTTATTGAACTCCCCATTATGTAAGTGGAATGTTGATGTCCCCATTTTTTGTTGTATTTCAACCAGTGTCTTATATTAATGAAAGTTATGTTTTCCTATGTCTTGATCACTTGAATATTATATAGTGCTGTCCCTTGCTCTAATAGTTACCTTTTTAGCTGGATATTTATTATCTCTGATACAAGTATGATTGTCCCTGCTTTTTGTTGTGTTCTGTTTGCTTGTAGGATTCTTTTGCAATTATTCATTTGGAGTCTATGTTTATCATTACAATTAATGGGTCTCCTGGAAGCAACAGAAAGTTAGTTTTTTCATCCAAGTAGCTACTCTGTGCCTTTGATTGGTGAGTTCAGAGCATTTATATTTAGTGTGATAGTTGATATGTGAAGATTTGTTATTGCCATTTGTCTTTCTATTTGTATCTTTATTTTTTTATGGTTTTTCTTCACTTTGATTTATGTTGGCATGCTCCTGTTGTAATTTCTTGTAGGCAAGGTCTAATATCGCAAGGTCCTTCAGCTTCTGTTTATCTGAAAAGGCCTTTAGTTCTCATTTTTAGCTGAAGGTTATCTTGCAGATGGTTTTCTTAGTTGGCAGTGTTATCCTTAAATATTTGAATATATCACTCTATTATCCCTTTTTCAGTATGGTTTCCGCAGAAAAGTCAGACATAAGCCTGATGGTGTCCCAATTACAGATTTTCTACTTTTTCCTTATAGCTACCTTCAATATGCTTTCTTTGTCTTGAACTTCTGCTAGTTTCACTACTATGTGCCTTGGTGCAGGTATCTTTATATTTGAGTAAATATGCTTCATGGATTTGCATATTTAATTCCTTCACTAGGTGAGGGAAGTTTTCCTCTATTATGTCCTTGAATAGGATCTCTAACCACTCTCTTCCCCTCTGGGATACCCATTATTCTGATGTGGCTTTCTTAATGGTAGCTGATAGCTCTTGAATTGCCTCTTATGTGTGTGTGTGTACATATGTATATGTACATGTATATATATACATGTATATGTATGTATGTGTATGTAAGTATATGTGTGTATGTATGTATGTATGTATATATATTTTTAACATCTCATTTCTCTCTCTTCAAGATTACCAATTCAGTCCTCTATTTGACCCAGTCTCCTGCTGTTTTCACTCAAATGCTTGACCTCATTTATTGTGCTCTTTAACTCCTGAATTTATTTTATTTTTTTAATTTATTTTATTTTATTTTATTTATTTATTTGTTTGTTTTATTTTTATTTTATTTTATTTTTAATTTATTTCTTTAATTTATTTCTTCTTTAATTTATTTCTTGAATTTCTACCTTCTGTTCATAGATGTTTACTTCTGTGCTCATTCGTTTTCCTGAATTTTGTAGTACTTCTTTGATTTGCTTTTTTAGTTTTCTCCTATCTCCTTGAGTTTCTTTATTATGGTAGTTCTGAACTCTCTGACAGGAAGATAATGTCTTTCATCATTTTGTGTTTAGAATCTAGAGTTTGTTCAAACTTTGCAATATTATGGTTTTTCAGATCTTATATTCCCAAATGTCATATATGCATATGCACATATGTGCATGATATATATATGTGTGTGTGCATATGTATACACACATAATACACACACTTTTTTGTATTTTATTTATTTATTTCATATATATAAATTTTACATCATTCTTCATTTTTGTACAATGTATGTTTTCCTCTCAGGTGTAGTCCCCATAAAATTCCCACCACCAATTCACCTGTACACCATCACCAAGGTCCCTTGTGCTCTTCCCTCCCCTGTTTTGATCCCTCTTCCTCCTCCTCCCCTGCAGAATGTCTCTGATTTGTAGTTGCCTGTTAATTTTTTTTTATTTATTATAATTATTTTTTGCCATATCCTTTATTTGGTTCCCTGTATTCCTCCTATAAGTCAAACCAGCCAATATTTTTATTTTCCTTCTGGCTTATTTCACTGAGCATAATCTCTTCCCGCTCCATCTATGCTGCTGTGAATGGCATGGGTATCTTTTTTGATTGCTGAGTAATAATCCATTGTGTATATATACCACACGTATATTTTTGTCTTTCCATTTTGTTCTTTGAGATCTTCTTAATAATTACTTTTTTATGATGCTAAACTGTTTTACTTTCCCTGAAGTTAGTGTGGTGGATTTGTTTATTTTTATATTGACCTTTGCTAGTTTCTGTATGTATTAGGATCTGTTTTAGTATTGCTAAGTTAGTAGCATTGGTGATGGACTTGGAAGGATTCATACATTATTATGGATGGGGGTTAGAGTGGGGTTGGCTTCTGTTTGATGTACTAGCAATATTCCTCTTCTCTGGGGTTAGGGATGAAAAATTCAGCAGTACATAATTCTCAGTAAGCCTGGTAAGGTATGCACCTTCCAGGAAGGTAGCTAGGTGCATCCAGATCAGTATACTTGCTCTGCTATTGTCTCTATCAGTGACCCAAACTTTATGGAGCTCCCCAACTCCTCCACAAGGTTTCCTTCTCCTTCAAGAGTGTGTGCTTCTATAAAGCTTCTGCTACTCCTTCCCCACATTCTCTGGCTGGGCCAATGACCCTGTTACTGGTGACCTCTAATTCAGACCACATCCTCCAAATTCCTCCATTTACTGCCCTTTGTTCAATATAGTATGAGTCTCCTCAGTATTTAACCTGTTGAAGTCTACACTGGTCTCTGCTGTGAAACAGATAACCAGTCCCACGCTTATGTGTGGGAGTTTCCCTCAGACCTGCATCTTTATGTTTCACTGCTCTATGAACCTCAGCCAGTGGGGCTTTGGCCCTGTAGCTGGCATGCTAGGCTGGCAGTGGGAGCCTAAAATGCCTGGGTTTTTCCAGCTGGCAACTGAGTGCTAGGAGCAGCCCTGCTCTTTCATAAAACTGGTGATTGGAACCTGGGCTCTCTTGGCTGGAAACCAGAGGCCAGGAGGGTTCCAGCTTTTGTCGTTGGTGGCTGGAGATCGGCTCTATGGAAGTGGATGCTGGGGCCATTCCTGCTCTCCCTGCTGATGGCTGGAGACTAGACTCTGACTACTGGCAGCTGAACCTAGAATTGTGTTCTGGCAGTGGGTACTAGGGATTGCCTGGCTGTCAGTCTAGCAGCTGTGGGCATTGGCCACTGGGTGTAGCAAGGCTCTAAGTGTGGCTGACTGTTAGGCTAGCGCCCTGCTTCTATGGTAGTTGCTACCAGTGTATAATGTAATCTTTGGTCCTATCTTCAGTAGTGATTGGATTTGTCCTGTTGCACTGAAGCTAGAGTACAAGGAGGAGGCACATTTTTATATTCACTCTGCTGCCATCTTGTTCGAGCTAAGATCCACAATTATATTAAATAATACATTTAAGTAATACACTTACATCCAATAATATGCTTAATCTAAGTATAATAGGGTTAAAAAATCGGTAACGTTAATGCAGAAAATGTAAAGCCCAGGAGAGTGAACAACTTATATGATAAATCTAGAATGTTGATTTTGATTCACCAATATATAATAATGATAATAATCACTATAATGATAATAATTATTATTAGACTACTGCATTATAGGCCTGTGAAAAAATAGAAAGGTGACATCAGTGAACAACTTATATGATAAATCTAGAATGTTGATTTTGATTCACCAATATATAATAATGATAATCACTATAATGATAATAATTATTATTAGACTACTGCATTATAGGCCTGTGAAAAAATAGAAAGGTGACATCAGCAGGATCCGTGGCTTTTATAAGTTTTCATGTAACATAGTGCAAGGAAATAGGCCCGTGCACTGGAGTATTTTGCTATGAGTTATTTATCTTCCTGAACTGAACTTTTCTCAAGTCTAAATTGGTACTAATAATGGTCCTCAGGATCATTATGAAAATTAAAACAGATAATATTTTGCTTAGTGCCTAACATAGAAAAAGATCAATCAATCAATGTTATTTTTTGGGCCAAGTGAAGATATGAATATGGATGTGGGTATAGACTTAAATCAGAGATTCTTAAATAAGACCTCGGATAGGGAAGAGAGGACAGGGGAAAAAGACATAAGGAAGCTTCTGGACATGTTTCACAGCTGGGGATATGTTGCTAGTATCTTGTGATTGAAGCCGTGGACATTCACCAATGCAGAGAACAGCTGGTTTCCCACACAAATTTTTAAAGGATTATCTGGCTCAACTGTCATGGGCTATAAATGGAATACAGCTATAGATACAGATACAAAAACTGCTAAGGATTACATGTATCAGGTCTAGTTCTATGAGTGTGTGGAGATGGGAGAGATATGACCTCAGGTTCCAAATTTGAAGAAAATTTATGAAAGAATTAGGGTTTCTTTGGGCTTTAGGAGGTTGCCAGGTAGAGAGAGAGCAATGGAAATTTAGGGGAAATTTGATTAATGGGAAAAGAGCTTTCGGGGGATTAGAATCAAAAAAAGGATATTCCAATCATACAGTGAAATCTGAAAGACTAAGTAGAGGACTTAGCATGGCTATATAATGAGAATAATGGTACAGACCATGGCATAATGGAAATGAAAGGAGCATATTCAAGGAGTATATAAAATAGCATGTGCTGCATTCTTTCATTCTTTAAAATATTTTTTTTAATTTTTATTTTAATATTGTCTTTTTTTATTGAGGCAGTTGGTTTGCAACAGTGTATGATTTAGATTTATAGAATCACACCCTTCCGGAGTATATTGCCACACCACATCCTTTACCAAGGCACCCATAGTCCTCAATGTCCCATGTATACCAGGAACATAATGAGGCAATGACAATTTGGAAAAGCACAAATAAAGTACAGTTCCTACATTCATAAAAGCAAAACCTGTGAAACTTGGAAACAGAATATATATAGATATATATTATATATAGATAGAGAGATAGATAATAGGGATTTTCATATACTCCTTGATAAGTTGGCGATTCAGAAGGAAGAATCCATCTTTGATATTAGAGAGATTTACTATTTAATTAATTCATGATGTTCCTTTCTCTTCAAGATGATAGGGAAACTATATTGAAAGAAATGGGACATCAGTCCAAGAAGGTCCATCACTTCTTCTTAGCTAGGCCACTCATTTACTGTGAACCTGGCAAGATCCCTAAACTCTCAGATTCTCACCTAATTGTTTGTAAAAGACAGATACTGATGCTTGCTGAGAGAATTGAGCAACCTCAGTAAATATAAATACAAAGTATACATGATAGGGGTTATTGGTATTATTTAAAATATTAGTTATATATTTACTTATGCATATAGGAACTGGGGTGTAGGCCAGAAGTGTGGGGGTGGTGAGAGGATTCACCAGAGACAGAGTGGGGAGCAGAACAAGCAGATTGGCTGAAATACACTGAGGGAAGCAGCCAGCGAGACAGGAGAGGTCTGCTGTGCCACATGAGTTAGCTCCCTGGCTGGGATCGAACTTAAGCCGCAGGGGCTGGTTGTAGCTTGATAGCAGTGAGACTTTAACACCTGTGCCACCAGGAAGACCTGGGATTATTGGTATTATTGCTCATACTCTAGACTGATAGCAACTTTCTAAAAAGCTTTCAGTGATATACTAATTGATGTATATATATATATATATTTTTTTTTTTAAGGCAAAGCTCTTTTGAAATGGTGATTTTTTCCAACCACCTTTTATTGATACCAAAAAGTTCAAATTTTCCTGATATTCAAGAGACACTAGGCTATATCACTTTAATACCTGTACTTAATCACTATTCATCAATATAGATTACTGAGAAACAATTATCATGTTCTGGGATAGTATCTGGGATACCACATGCTGAGGGAATAAAAACCAAATATTCTGTTCCAGAAGATTATAACCTAATATGTTAAGAGAGAAATCAGTTCAATATATGTATTACTTGCAAACCTAGGATATAGATTATATAGAGAGACAAATATGCATAATTTATACAATACTTGTATATATTTTTTCTCCTTTGCTATTTACCATTGTCCAATGAGAAGACCCTTATGTTATTACTATTGTTTTTATTATTACTATCCAATTTTATGGTTGAAGAAATAGGGAACCAAGAACTATCCTAGCCTCTGAATAAACAAAATTGAGTCAGACAGGGTCTTTATCTCTAGCAGTTTCTAATCTATCAGGGAGACAGAAGTCCTAAGAACTAGGGGGAGAAAGACTGTTGTGTCAGAAACAACGTTATAAAAGTAGTAATATCAGGCTTGGCATAGTAAATGTTAATTGTCATCGATGCCATCGCAGTCATGAGAAACTGAATTCTGGAATTACTAGTATGTCAGCTGCATGACCTAATAGCTTCTTTTTCCTACGAACTGGGATATTCTGAAGTGTGTACTTGTTGAACTCAACAAGAGATATATATGAAAAAGTTTCATAAGATCATACAGTTCAACAGTGTTCATTTTGTGGAGAGTCTCAGAAGGAGGTCAACATATTGTTATTAAATGTTACGCCTATAATATGTAACATATAAAATTATAATAACAGTATATTACTATATACTATATTATTTTAATATGACAAAATTATGAAAAATGTATAATTGTTAAAAATTGAACACTTTTAGGATTGATAAAAATAAGTATGTGTATATCTGAATGTGGGAAACAGAAAAACATCTTCAACAGGCAGAAAAAAAGTTGCTTGAGTTTTGATTCCCATGGACAGGATTTTAGGAAAAGTAATGTGATATTTTAAGTAGAGAGTGACAAATTTGCGTTTGAATGGTAGATCTAACTACAATGTGAAGAAACCCTGGAGGTGGGGTGTGGTGCCCCATGGAAGAAACAGGAAGGCCAGTTAGGGAGTGGTGAACTAGTCCCAGCAGGAAAGGATAAAGTGGGACTGGGGAAATAACGCAGGTTTTTTTTCAGATTGTTAATAAGGAGTTAGGTAAGGAGGCAGTTTCACTGTCATAAATCTAGAAAAAGTTGATGACATCTGTAGCACAGTTGAAGAGATGCAGATCTTGTTACAATGTTGTTCTCTCTTAATTTCTTGGATTACAGTTTTGGTTGGACTACAACAGTTCTTTGGGCAATCTATTAGAAGGACTTGCATCATCACAGATCATCTTCTGATGTTGCGTTAAAGCAAATCATACAAATTATTTTTTATAAGATAGATTTCAGTGCTTTCATATTCCTCTTTCTGTTGCATATGTGATTAAACAATGATCCTCCAAAGTGGCTCTAAAGTCATGACCTGAACTTCTTGGCTCTGTCGTTTTCAACTCTAGCACATCCCGACAAACAGATGTTCATCTGTATGTGATAATCTCTTTGGTGGGTGCTGTGTTGTGCTTCCCTCGCTCTCCCTGTCTGATGGAGACGCTTATCCCCCTACATGCTGGGAATATGGCAGTTTATGGCTCTCAACTGAATCCCTTTTGGGAGATTACCATCAGCTGAGCTGCTTTGTGCCTATCACGTACACTCCCGGGGAACAGTCATCACCATCCAATGAGTTCATTAAAGTATGTCCATTTACTTCACGGTGGCACAAACCTAAAGGATTATTCTAATTCCAAAATTTCCTATGAGATAGAATGAGACTTTTAATGCAACTACATCACAGTTCACCTCCTAATTCATCTCTCACCTACTTCCTTGACTCACCTATAGGTATTGATCGCTCTCTGGTAAACTTCCTGTTTACAGATTCCCTTCTCAGAATTTGCTTCTCATGCGGCTCAGACTATGTTTTTTGTCAAGTGCCTGACACAGGGAATGAACTGTTTTTGGAAAACACTAAATAGGCAGAAAGATAAAAGTTAAGGCAAGAGTGCCACTTAAGAGTGCGTGAGAGTAGATGATATCCTCAAGAAGCAGATTGGTAACACTCAAGAAGTTTCATTAATGCCTAACAGCCATTTTAAACCACTGGGGGAGAACACTGTTGTCTCTGAGAACAAGAGAGAGATGCTATGGAGATTAGCAACATTCTCTGTCCACAGATATAGGTGAAGCTGTAATCGCTCTATCAAGGATTTACTATGCATCAAAGCTTTAATCTTAGAGAACACTGATGTACTCTTCAAAAATTTTAGGAGCATCAGCTGCCACCCAAGCTGAAGGTATATTAACTTTCTATTAACATGTTTCCTTTCCTACTTGTAGATAAAGTGATCATATTAAAGAAAGTCTGAGCTCATGGTTTCAAGATATGAGGGTCACTTTCTTTTCATATAATAGGCAACAAAACAAAATTAAAAAGAGTGGGTCTTCCCTGCTGGCCTAGGGTTTAAGTCTCAGCACTATCACCACAATGGCCTGAGAACAATCCAGGCCAGGGAGCTAACCCACATGGCACAGCAGACCTCTCCTGTCTCGCCCACTGCTCACATTAGCAGTGCATTTTAGTAGATTCACCTGTCCTGCTCCCCACTCTGTCTCTGGTGAATCTTTTCTACACCCTAGTCCTTCTATGCAAAAATAAATAATACAATCTTTAAAAAAAAAGTTCAATATAAAAAAAATCAACAGTTTTAACAGTTGGCCAAACTGTGTGGGCTTTTGTAATCTTAATTGGGTAGACAATATTCTTGCTACAAAAGTCCAACTTGAAATTTAAATGACAAAAGAAATTTATATCAATTAATTTTTAATAAGTATAATATTTGAAACTGCCCTTTCTAATTTCTCTTTTGTTCATAATCCTTTAAAACGTCAAATGAGCAAATGATCAGCTCCTAGAATGAGAAATATTACTTGGGTTATGGGTACTGTTTTGTGTTGGAATAAGTAAGAAATAAACACAAGAAAACATGCACTTCATTAAATTAAGTCCTGAAGTTCACCATCATTTGTTAGCTGGATGAATGCACTTGGGTAAATTATTCAGCTTAATCTCAGTTTCCGCATCTGTAAAATGGGAATATTTGACACTTTCCAATTGGTGGTTTGCTAATCATATAAATTAATGTATGCAAATTTCTTAGAAAGGTGAAGGAACACATTGTAGTTTCCCATGTATAATAATCTTGAAGATGACCTTTTGATTTTCTAAAGTATATGCATCAAATAAATTCAAGAGGAGATACATAAACAGGAATTACTTGCAAATTTCTTAAATGATGATAAGCTTGATAGGGAAGGCACTGGGAAAGACCTGTGGCTTCTACTATTTAACTGTTCTACACATTTTTTTCTATCACTAGAACTTTACTATTTTTCATGAAAGGTCTTGGTCCTTATGAAAATAGACCTATATAGGGAAAGGAGAAAGTTGGCATGAACGGAAAAGTACTAAGTGGGTAATTAGGGACCCTGAATAGTTATTGTCACTCTTCTACCAGCTGGCTTTGAGCTCCTGCGATCATATGGCTCCATAGCTATGGTTCTCTCATCTGTAAAACTGGGACACTACATTAGATTTTTGTTTCAATATCCTAATTTCACCTTTCCTAATTTCATTTTGAGCCTGTAGTTGTCTTGAGAGCTAAGATGAATTTCCTGTAGACAGTAAATGTTGGGTTCTGTGTTCTGATCAATTCAGTTCTATACCATTTAATTGGCAAATTCAAACCACTCAAATTTAGGGTAATGTTGAAATATAAGTATTTATTGCCATTTAATCATTTTGCTGGTGTTTTTGTAATCTGTCTTCGGCATTTCTCTTATTCTCTGTTGTGCTTTAAAATCTCTGCTTTGTGTTATGTTTGTGTTTCCTTTCAATTGTCTGATTTTTTTAAATAGATATTTTATTTATTTTTGTTATACGTATCTTTTACATTATTGTGTGTTCTCCATAAGTTACCCACCACCTGCTCACCCGTGGAGCCATCACCATAGCCCTTTTTTAATGGATTTTGTTTTGTTTTGTTTATTTGTCAGGGCTTATGCATCACCTATGGGAAGATTGATCTTGAACTCTTTCTGATGGTGTGCATTTTTACTCTCTTCCCTACTCACACAGTATATTTTTGGTGCCTTGCTAGATGGAATTTCTTCTCATTTTTATACAAATCCCATTAGTATTTCTTGCATGATCAGTTTAATGGAGATTAATTTATATAATTTATCTATGTCTGTAAAGCTCTTTGTCCCTCCTTCAATTCTGTATGTTAGTCTAACTGGGTAGGCTATTCTCAATTGAAAATACTTTACTTTCACAACTTTCAAGGTATCATGTTGTTCCCTTTTGGCCTGAAAGATTCTTCTCAAGAAATAAGTGGTAATCTTATGAGGATTCCCTTGAATATGATTTATTTTTCTCTAGATGCTTGTACTGTTTTCTTCTTATGCTTAATTTTGTAATTTTAATTATGTGTTGGCATGTGACTGACTTTGTTTGGAATTCTTTGAGCTTCTTGGATATGGATGTATTTTCTTTCCCAAATTAGGGAAATACTCAGCTATTATTTCTTCACATAAGGTTTCTACTACTTTCCCTTCCTCTTCTCCTTCTGTGCTCCCTCTGATGTGATGTCGTTCTTCTTGATGTTATCCCATAACACTTTTGCACTATTTTTTTTTTTTGTATTTTTGTGCTTTTGGCTGGTGTCGTGTGTTTTTCATTTCCTTGCACTTAAGCTCACACATTCTATCTGCTGCTTCTGCTTGTATACTCTTGAGCCCCTCTGCTATAATTTTAGTTGAGCTATTTTGCACTTTGGCTCTACTATTTCTGTTTAATGCTCTTATATTTTCCCCATCCTTGCTCATTTTGTTCATCAAATGTACTGTTTGATGAGTGCTGTTAGAATTGTGTAAAGACAAGAAGACACCAAGAGCACAGGTTCTCCATGTTGCTACACGGACAGGTCTAAAGGAAAAGAGGAGTCCTGGAGCCCTTGGCTTTTTTGGCTTTTAATGGTCTCTTCTAGAGAGGCAACAGGGCAGGCAATGGGCTCCCCAGCAAGTCTTCACTCTCTTAGGCTTGGGCTCTCTGGTGGCATCCTGTGGTCTCTCTGTTGCACCCCAAACAGTCCTCTGCTCCAAGCTCTGTTCTCTGCTGCTGCTGCTGCTGCTGCTGCTGCTGCTGCTGCTGCTGCTGCTGCTGCTGCTGCTGCTGCTTCTGTATATAAGCCCAGTCTCTGGGCCAGGTCTGCCCACTCATGCAGGCCCACATTCTACTTCAGCTGCCCATCATCAGGCATGTGTGTAGGCCTGCAGAGGTCCATGATTGAGGGGAGGGCAGAAAAACCTGATGATTCTCTTGTTTATTCTATAAACTGCTAGTTTGAACACCTTTTCAGGTAAAGTACCTAATACTTACTACATTTGATTTTTTTCCCTGAGGATTATGGTGGCGTTGTTCCATCATGTGTGGTACCCCTGTCTCTACATTTTGTTTGAAATTGTTAATTTTGATGGGTTGAGAGAAATAGCTTTCTCTTCTTGATGTGTTGGTCTTACATTAAAGTTATAGGTTGGGCCTCCCTGGTGGTGCAACGGGTTAAATGCAGCACTGTAGAGCTGTTGGCAGCTGTGGCGTGAGTTTGATACCCAGCCAGGGAGATTCCCACATGGAGCAGTAGATTTCTCCTGGCTTGCCCGCTGCTGCCCTCAGCAGTGTACTTCAGGTGATCTTCTTATTCTGCTACCCATTCTGTCTCTGGTGAACACTGTCACCACCCCACAACTCTGCCCTGCACCCCAGTTTGTATGCATAAATAAATAAATCTTTAAAAAATAAACTAAACTTATAGGCTGCAGAATATAACCTAAATTCTGTGCCCAGGATTCTGGGATATATGATGTTTTGTAGGCTGACACTTCTGTGCTTACACAGATGACTAGATATCTAGCACCAGAAGAAGGGAGAGCCAGGTCAAATAGCCTCAGGCCTGTATTGACCCCTCATTTATGAGCAAGCTCTGGTCTGCAGGTTCCACAAACCATATTCTTCCCAGGGGTATAGGCAGAAGCAGGGTGATCTGGGAGCTGTAGGTTCAAACCGCAGGTAGGCTGCAGTCCCAATAATGGTCACTGGTATATAAGGGGCAGTCTCAGTGTGTGGGTGCTGCCCATAAAGTATTGCCCTCCTGGCAGACCCCTCTCAATCTTCTCTTAGGGTTATTGCCTGGAGAGGAACTTAGTTTGGGAGGGTGAGGCAGACTGGGTTTTTCCCAGCAACTTCTAAAAACAGAGCTTCCCCCAGAGACTCATGGTTCAGAGCCTGCACTTTAAATTCTACCTGGAGGCAGCAAGCTCTGTCGGTGTGTGTAATTCCTGCTATGGAGTGTGACTGGGTGTTCTACATAACACTGACACCAGTTCAAGGAGTTGTCTTTCTTTTGAGGGGTTCCTAACTGGACTAGTTCAGTTCCCAGCAAGTTCACTAACCAAGGCTTCCCCAAAGATTTGAACTCCAGCTTCCTGCATCTGAGGATTGCAGACTGAAGCTGACAATTAATACCTTGAACAGGTGCTTCATTAGAAGTCATTAGGAATGTCTGATGACCCCAGGCACCCTTAGTAGCAGGGATGAGGGGCCCACCAGATCTTCCTCGTTGGTAGATTTCTAGTAGTATGGTAACCACCCTCACTGATGTCTATATATTTCCTCAACACTATACCACATATTTCTATCCCGCAGTAGCCGATTGTTCTTCAGTGAAAGGCATCTCCATTTCCACCCAGACTCTGTGAGCTCCCTGCTATAATACAGTCCCCAAGCACTTGGCTCTCTGATATGGGCATGAGCCTTCAGTCACCAGAAAAAGTATCCTAATATTATCCTTTTGAATGTTTATGATATTTTAATTACCACTCTTTCTTATTTTTGATTTTTTTTCTTTTAAAAAATTAAAAATAAGAGACTGATCGTGGAGAAAAATAACTATGAGAAACTTCCAAATTAAATGCTGGGTTTTGATGTGTAAAATGAAAAGACTAATCTTTGTATTAATTTCTTCTATCCTCTTCCTTTCAGTGGAGATTAAGCTTGACATATTTTTGAAATTAAAAGATGTTTTCTCCTAAGTCCCTGAAGGGATCGCAGAGATGCTGTGAATGACAACGCCACTAAAGTTGTAAGCCCCAACAAGATAAACCTGGTATACAACTTGTTGAGAAGCTAAAGTGAGCAAATAAACTTGGTTTACAACTAGTTGAAAAGCTGAAGTAAGCAGATAAAGGTGAGAGTAAACAGACACTTGAAAAATTCAGACTGCTTCTGGAGAAAAGGTGTCCTGGTGTTTTCTACCCCAACAGTAGGTTTGGGAGTGGACTGGGGGGGGGGCAGTCTCATATTGACTAGTACACAATTTCCCCAGAAGCACCTGCATTTTTCCAATGTCCTTTTACTGTCATCTTTATCTGCTTACTTCAGCTTCTCAACTAGGCTGAGTGGTGGCCGGTGCTTGCCTTTTTATGTTTGGCACCTGGATCATAAAACAGTCCAGTGAGATGCAAGCTAAAGGAACCAATCACATTTATTAGCTCAGTTAATTATTTGATACTAGATGGACTGATTGGTCTTAAAATGGTCCAATCAGTCACTTAGAATTGAAAATGGTCCCATCAGGGAGGTATCTATCACCTGAAAGAGAATATAAGGCAGAGCAGGAACCAGTTTGGTACTGGTAGATTT
This sequence comes from Scalopus aquaticus, assembly GCA_004024925.1. Classification (NCBI taxonomy): domain Eukaryota; kingdom Metazoa; phylum Chordata; class Mammalia; order Eulipotyphla; family Talpidae; genus Scalopus; species Scalopus aquaticus. The sequence goes on along the minus strand of PVIJ01005543.1, from coordinate 6,511 downwards.
CCATTCTATTCCTGGCTTCTGAGGTAAAAACAAGTATCCTCCAGCAGCCAACCTCCAAAGAGTTTAGCAGACTGGGCAGCTGTATCTGCCTCTGGTCCTGTCACTGCTACCCCCTGAAAATAGCAACAAAGTCCCTGGGCCTGGTGTCTCAAAGAGCTGTTTTTGTTGGTGGGGGCCATCAACACACTAAGAGCCATAATGTTACTGTTTCTAACACTGCCTCTGGTGACCAGGTGACAGGCATTACTAGCCAGTGCTGCCCAACACTGCTGATGGGTGACCAGCAATCTGTGTCCACGTCACTTTTGAGAGCTATTAGTGTGGTGTATCTGGTGGTCTGTCACTGCCTCCTAGTGTTGCTTTCTCCATTGCTATCTGTGCACTGTCCTGTGCTGTCCATCCAGCCTTCAGACTGTGGCTGTGGGATGCGCTTGCTGGCCCCACAAGTCAGAGCCTCCAGCTGCCTTGAATTGGATCCTGGACCACTGCCTGCTCGCTGCCATATGCTCCAGGTCCTTGTGGATGGGCTGGCGCCATCTTGAACAAGTGAACTTCTGTTTGGGATTTTTGAACACTGTGGACACTATCAGGGGTTTGATAGCTGGTCACCTGTGGCCTTAGAAACTCTTTGCTTCCCCTGTTCGTTAAATCAACCTCATTGTTGTTGTGGCCTGAGCCTGAGTGTTCTTGAAATTGTGCTTGCAGGAAAAAACCCACAGACAGAGACCTCGTCTCTACTGGGCACTGTCCTTTGACCTGCCACAGCACCCCTATAGCCGTGTTTCAAATATAGCCACTCTGATTCCCTTGGTTTACTTTCTTTTTCTAAATCACTTTTGGAACATAGGTTCAATATGAGTGTTAAAAGTTGAAGAACACATGTGATTTGTTTCTTTTTCTCTATTCCTTTTGCTAGAAAAGGAAGTAGAAGAGATTTATCTGTCAGTCTCATGGGAACTTTTAGTTCTGACTGCCATTACAAAATATCAAACGGGGCCTCCCTGGTGGCCTAGGGGTTAAGTCTCAGTACTTTCACCCTATGGCCTGAGTTCAATTTCCATCCAGGGAACTAATCCACAGATGGCACAGCAGACCTCTCCTGTCTCGTGTGCTGCTGCCCTTAGCTTGTATTTCAGTAGATCCACCTGTTCTCCCCACTCAGACTCTGAGGAATCCTCTCACCCCTGCACCTCTGGTCTATACCCCAGTTCTTATATGCAAAAATAAAATAAAATAAAATAATAAAAAATGTGAATAATTATAAAACATATCAAACTGGGTGACTTAAGCCACAGAAATTAATTTTCTCACAGTTCTGGGGGCTAAAAGTCCAAGATCAAGGTGCCAGCATGGTTGATTTCTGATAAAAGCTTTCTTCCTGGCTCAGTAGAAGCTGCTTTCTTGCTGTGTCCTCACAGGGTGAGGAAAAGACGAGGGGAGGAATCACTCTGGTGTCTCTTTTATAAGGACACACAAACATTCCATCATGAGGACCTCACTCTCACAACTTTGTTGTAACAATTATCTTTCTAAAGGTTCCATCTCAAAATAACACCACATTAGGGGTTAGAGCTTCAACCTATGAATTGTGAGGGGCCTTTGACAGAGACATAATTCAGCCCATAGCAACATCCTGAGTCTGATGTTGGCACAACTGATGGTTTCATATTTTGTGTACATAGGGAGGTCTGATAAACAAGGCTTTCATTTTCTGTATCCTATTTTATATTATATGTAAAGTTTTGATTAGTGTTTTATTTGCCCTGATGATTCACTAGGCAGTGGAAAATCCCTTTATTTAATGATACAGGATATATCTGTGACATTCAATGGTTGAAGGTGGATTATATGGAATTGAGAAGCCAATGTCTGATTTCTGGAGAAGACATTAGTTTCCCTTCCCAGAGAATATCTTATTTGTTTCTCTAAGAGTTTAAGGACAATATAGGAATAAAAAAACCTAATTTCTGTGAAAAAATCATATTCAATGCATATTAGCTAATTGCCTCATCTTCAAAAGCTATCTCTCCCAGAAACAGATATTCCTATGTTCAAGGCAAGAAGAAGTCAAGAAAAGACACTTCCAGCCCCATCTGTTCCTATTAATGGGTAAACAGAAAATTCCCTGAAACTCCCCAACCAAATTACTTATGTGTCATTAACTAAATTGTGTCACATGTCCATCCAGGGTGCAGAAAATATTACTAAAGAACTAATTAGCTTTCCCATTCTCTAGGCCTCTGAAGTTACCCAATAAATAGTGTCAGTTACATTTGGTATATTTTGGTAAATACTGTTTATTCAGGAGTAAACATTAACTGAGGATCCATTAAGTGTGAGACACCATGCTAGGTGTTGAGGCAATGGAGAATAAATCAAAATTATATATATATATATATATAATCAAAATTATATATATATATATATATATATATATATATATATATATATATATAGCAAACTTTAGGCAAACTTTATTTACAAAAACAGGTGACACAAAAAATGTGATGCCTAAATCTCAGCCATAATGCTATCAATCTTGACATTCTTTGACTGTATTATAGTAAATAGTTTTTGATTATAATAACGTATGCAAAGGTGGTTCAGCCAGTTGAAAACGTCATTTTTTAAAAAGTAAAATCAGCTCTGTATCCTTAGCTCTCTGGGGAAGAATGGACAAGATAGTAACTAATAATAGTGATGCATATACAGGGACAATCTCTGCAAAGGGGTTCAAGAACACGTAACTGTTTTTTTTTTTTTCAATTATTTCAAACGGAAAATATAGCCTATGTGTCTACATGTTAATATTTTTTACTTCAGGGATCTTCAGTTTTCTCATGTTATATCTCATATAACATAGGGGATACTATATTCTAGTTTTCAGCACTGAGATGGAAAGAGCAGCTCTGAAACTATAGAGCTTCAACAGAACATAGTCAGTAACTCAAACATCAAGACTCACCAAACCTGCAAGGAAAAAAAGAAAATGAGAGGCTAGAAGGTGATGAAGATGCAAGGTCCAGAGAAAGACACATTAATTTAGCTGCATATGGTCAAAGTTATCTATCTGTCCTGACAGGTTTCCCAAAGGACTGAAGAGTTACTAACAGGGGATAGTGGCAGGTTTTCTGAATTTAAAGATGAGAGCTCTGGAGTCAGTCTCTGAATTGTGGCAATGAGAGTGACGGGATATGTGATTTCAAAAGTGACTTCCAAAGCTAACATTCTGGGAATTCTACAGCTGGGGAGGCTATCGTGGGTCACCATCTCGGGAGGAAGTCTAATACCTCACAGCCAGCCAAACTTGAGGAAACAGTCACCTCCATGCATCTGTGAGCTGCTTTTTGGTCCATGAAATGGCATCTGTCAGTGTGCTCCAAGGGAAATAGAAGTCAACCCTGGAGCTACACTCTGACTTGTCAGGCTCAGGACTCGCCTGTCTTCTATGGATCAGGGAAGGTCATCCTCTCCCTGGCCTCGTTCCCTCTTCTCTTTAGAACTAAGGATATAGCCGTGTCCCTTCTCTGTGTGCACATTAGACGTCCAGTGCATTGAGGAAAGGTCTGAAAATGAACACAACGTCACAGAACAATCTACTGAGAAGATGCTAGTGAGTGATTATAAGAGTCTCTGTGAGGACATTGCAAATCCTAAGGCACCAAATTAAAGATGAGAGAACCTAATCTCCCGAGGGTGTATGACGTCGATTATAAAGTACCACAGTGAAGGCTAGACTCAAATTCAGAGCTTTCATGCTAGCCAATGTAGTGAGTTTTCTTTACACTATTCCATCAGGATGGTTTTCTCAATTCCATGAGATAAAATTTAAGTTTGAATAATTTCAACAACAGAATGATTCCAAAATTGATAAATAGCTGATATAGTTCAACAACTTGATTTTTTTCTTTTAAAAAAAATAGTCCTTCAGTTTTGTTGAATGGATTTCTTTTTCACATCTCAGATATAATGTTAGATATACTTGAGATATTATGCCATTCACTCATCACAATCACAGTAGATTTTGTTATTGTCATCACTGGACAGAGAAGGTAGCTGATATTTTTGGAGACTAAGTAGCTGATTTTGTGGGAGGAAGAGTCAGTCGGTATATGTACTTCTGTGTGTGTGTAACAAAGGACTGTCTTTTATTCCAACCTGATATTACTAAGGAAGCCAGAAAGCCTCCTTCTAAGCTTAGGTTATTTACTTTTATTATATCCTGAGGTCAGGCACTCTGCAGAATCACACCATCTGATCTAGTACTAACATTAATCTTGGGAAGACAGATTGGTCTACAGTGATAACAGGGGAGATAAAGAGTATTGTGTAAATAAACCACCCACCTGTAACTAAATCTGTCCCCCATCATCTAACCTTAGCTGTTTGTTCTTAATAACGGCTTCCTTGAGAAAAGTCAAATTCCTGAAAATATTATGACATACCTATTTTTGGTAAATAAAACCTAGGCAAAATACTGGGTGTTTTATCATATTTCATGGGGCGTATGTATATCTAAAATGAGTTGGGAGATATTGAAGGCCACTAAGAGAGAGGACGGACCCTAAGACTCAGGCTTATTTAGATTTGAATCTCAGTCTGGTCGTTTATTTTGTCTATTACTGTGAAAAACCATTGTTTCTTTGTAACCTTCTAGAAAACCTATTAAATGGGAGTAAAAGACCCAAACCTAGAGGACTGCTGCCAGGTCCTATTTAAAGTACTACCTAGTGGAGGACCTAGAATGTAAATCTGCCCAACAAATGGGATATATTGTTATACCCAACGACAAAAGGTTTTTTCATATGATGTTGATAGATGGGAACATTTCCAAAAAACTGTTTTTGAAAAACAGTTTCTCAGTGTATTTTAATAGCCTACAAGGCATCATTTTGCTTCCAGTATTTCAGCTTCTAGAAGCCTTCTCTTACAGAATTCTCACAATATGACTTTCTAAATTTCTTGCTTAAAATGTCTCACTAGCTCCACATTACCCTTAAGGTGAAGGTCAATAACTAAAAAAAAAAAAAAAATCTTATTCTTAAACTTAAGATCCTGTACTTGTCATGTCTCAGTGTTTAGTGTTACCACTTCTATTTTTTTTAAGTTTTATTTATGCATAAAATCTGGGGTACAGGCCAGAGGCTGGGGTGGCGAGAGGGTTCACCAGAGACAGAGTGGGGTACAAAACAGGCAGATCAACGGAAATACACTGCTGAGGGGAGCACCGGGCCAGGCAGGAGAGGTCTGCCGTGCCATGTGGCAATCTCCCCAGCCGGGAGTCAAACTCGTGTCTCTGCTGACGCTGCCGACAGCTCCAGAGTGCAGGTGCTGCGCCACCAGGCAGGCCCGTGTTACCACTTTTATATTTCTCCTTTAATTCCAGGTTCCAGGCATAAAACTTAATGTCCTTTGGATTCCCAGGAAGCTATGCACACACCATTCTAGCTATTTAAACTAGTCTTTCTTGTCCTTGTTTGCCTAAGTTCTTATATCTTTCAATGCTACTTAATTCAAGAAGCCTTATCATTAACTTTGCACTGAGTTAGTTACTCCTCTTTTCATTTTTAAAGAGCCTTCAGCATTCCTATTTTGACACTTTTACGCTAGAGTCTATCTGTTGGTTGGTACAATGATAGAATGTAAGCTCCATATGAACAAGAGTTTAGTGTTTTGTTTGTCATTGTGTCACCAATGCCTAACATATCCCTGTTTGTGATAGATGTTCTATATTTCCTTATTGAAAAAATAAACTCACACTAAAGGGAAGAAGTTCTAGACACTAAAACACTCATCACTGAATTAATTTAAAAAGTACAGAATGGAGAAAAACTACCAGTTATTTTTTTAAATAGGAAATGGGTTAAATAAATAGTGATGTTTCAACATAATGAAATATAAAATCAGTGTTTTTTTTTTTTTTTAGATGTTAACAATCCTTGGGACTTTATTGTTTCCTTTTTTTTATTATGAAATTCTTTTTTTATATAAACATATATTTTTATTGTTATTTATGTCTTTTACATTTTGTATTCCCCTTGGGTAGCCCACCACCAATTCACCCGTGATCCATCTCCATGGTCCCTTGTGTTCTTTTCTATTCCATTTTGTGCCCTTTTCCTTCCCTCCCTCCGCCTCCCTCCCCCCACCACCCACTGATTGTCTCTCTCCCACCTGGCCTCCCTATAGTCCTGTTATAAGTGAAACCATTCGATATTTTTCTCTTTCTTTCTGGCTTATTTCACTGAGTATGAGCCCCTCTAATTTCATCCATGTTGCTGCAAATTGCATGTGTTTATCTTCTTTCCATGCAAATCTTGAAAGACACATCCCTCAAAGCGAAGGAAGTGAAAGACAATATAAACAGATGGGATTATATCAAAATAAAAAGCTTCTGTACAGCAAAAGAGACATTAACCAAAACTAACAGACACCCTACCAACTGGGAAAAGATCTTTGCACACAACACATCTGATAAAGGACTGATAACAAAAATTTACAAGGAACTCAC
>PVIJ01005542.1:0-102385 GCA_004024925.1 Scalopus aquaticus | reverse complement strand
AATTGCTTATGTATTTGAATATCTGTAATCACCCTGTCATTGCCGGTAGTTAATTCTTCTCATGCTTTAAAAACCCTGTTCTCCAATAATAAAGTGGAACGGCCTGATCAGACTCTCTGGTTGTGCTGTCTCTCGCTCCCCACCTTCTTCTCCCCACTCGCTCCCCACCCCCTTCTCCCCACTGAACCCGCCGCCGCCGCCCACGCTTTCCCCACCACCCCCGGGTACCCAACCTCGGTCGGAGCCGGCCTCCGACATCTCTCTTGGACTAAAATTGGGAGAAAAAGAGAGTACAATGAATTCAGAAATTGTAAGGTGTATCGCAGTAGATCATTTTTTAAGTAATAGGATTTTAATGGATGCTCTTGAGACCCACATTAATTTATTCAATCAATGTTTACTGAGTATAATACATACATGTATATATATGTGTGTGTGTGCGTATGTACACAAATTTCCCCCAGAATTTCTTTATGGGGACTCAGTGAGAATTAGTGTACAGTAATCTCATAATTACCTTTAAAACACAATTACAAATTTCATGACTGTAATAATGTACAGCTAGTTTGTTGATTGTTGGGAAAATAGACACTGTGATTCCTTACAGATACTTTATCCTCCTAATTTTCCTGTGTCCCCAATTCCTACAATCATCTAATCCTTATATTTTGTAGTGGGGGACCTCAAACTCAAATTTCTTCAAGAACTACACAGTTCATGTAAGTAAATGAAGCAGCCTGGGGGTTAGACAGGTGGAGCACTGGGCACAGTGGCAGCCTCCAGACCAAAAATCCCATGTCATATCCAGGGCATACTCCATGTTAGGTATTTTTTGTCCCATGGAAACTCAAAAGTCAACATTTCTAGAACATCTACCTTTTAAAGAGATGCTAGAAACCTTTATTTTACACGAAATCTCCTAATTTTAAAAACGTTGGTAGTTAATTTAAAAAAATCAATACCACTGCATTGACCAAATGAAACCTGTTTACCAGATCCACATCCTGGGCAAACAGCCTCTCCACCCCAGTGTGTGCCTTTCCTATTGGTGGAGACACAGCACCCAAACTCACCAGTCACTGGATTGCTTCATTTCCTAAGAACTTTCGAGGTGAGGGCTCAGGGCCATGGTTTCTTTTTCACCGACCTTTGTGGAGTGATCAAACAACCCATCAAAGATTTGCTTGGTCAGTCTCCATTGATAGGGTTGAAAAATGAAAATCCCTTACTAGAGGACATGAATGGAGAAACAGTCACTTTTACGGAGATTCAAATAAGGGATTACACTTGTTTTATTAGTTCAAAATGTATTATGTAGACTCATCATATTGATTAGTCTGCTAGATACCTGTTTCTACATGGGCTGTGTACAGATTTACACAAATCTGCACACGACACCTTGAATCACTTTTCCAAACCCTACACTTAGTGTCTGGTATTAGCTCAAACTGTTCAAGTCAAGGTCCTTAATAGTCTCCTAAACTTCCAATCTAATTGACTGTTCTCGTGCTTGTCTTATTTCATTTTCTTATTTGTCAAATATTTATAGAGTACCTTTGAGGTGTCAGATATTGTTTTAAATACTAAAGATATGTGAACCACACAGATATGGTCTCACAAAATTTACCTTCTGTGAAGCTAGGAGACACTAGTCAGGTAAACAAATGATTACATAATATAGTCTACATAATGTGCTAATCGTCATAAAGGAAGTAAAATGGGGAATGGGATGAGTGAATGAGGCAAGGCTTTACTGCAGAGTCACATGGTTTAAATAAGACCTGAATGGTGACAAGCTGACATCAATTTAAAAATGGTGGGGTGGGGGGTAAAGGGTTCCAGTCAGGAGAAACATCTGGTGCAAAAACCCTGTGACAGGAATGGACTTGATGTGTTCAAGGATCAGAAAGAAATCCTGTGACTGGAATATCTAATCCGACTTCACTCTAGCATGTGGCCCGGCTGTCAAAGCACTAGCTGTGACAGAACTAACCTAGTTCTACAATATTTATCTGCTGCCTTTGATAGTTCTCTCCAAGGTCCTGAAGAATGATTGTGTCTCTTTTGGAGAGTTTAATCCACTTTTAGAGTCTCATCTGTTATCTCAATGTGGTACTTGCCTGAGTACACTTACTAACCTATGAATTCAGGTAAATTTTGTATGCATAGGCATGCGCAAGAAGTCTGATAGCTTTTCTCTCTCTGGAACCCAGAAACATTTTGCAGAAAGATATTGTCCTGAACAAAAGCAGTGACTGAGTAGCAATCATTGGCACCAGACGTGTGTGACTGTGAATACAGGTTATGGGAATGAGGGAATATATTGAGGGAGGATGATTCCAAAGTGGTAGACTTGAATCACTGGGTAGCTAGTGATGCCAATCACTGAGGTTCAGGAAACAGGAGTAAAAGCAAATTTCTTTTGGTGCAGAGCAGGTGGGTATAGGTAATGAAATTTAGGACAGTAGAAAGGGGTTAAGTGGGAGTTCCTGAATCTGAAACTGGGACTATTTCAGTCATTTCAGTCATTTCAGATTGGAGCTCTAAATAAACATTGCCAAGTAGACATGATTGCAATAGAATATGGCTCCACAGTGCTATTGTACACTATTTTTCTTCTACATTAGTATAAAAGAATTCGATAGGTTGGTCTAGAAATGTATTCACTGATAATGGAATTACCTCCTTAATGTTAGAATACTACAAACCATGCACATTAAAACTTGAGGCAGTTCCTTGGGAAATGCAAGCTAGAGTTGTTTGGTATCAAGTCAATTTCTTTTCTGTCCCAACTGAGTAGATTTTATTACCATAATCATTGGATTTTGAAAATTGAAGCACATGGTCAACATGGCTATCGTTATGTCCTGGCCAATGTTCAGTAATCATTAAACAAAATTTGGGGGCATATATACTAAACATTGTAATGGGTATAGGCATATAGAAGTAAGTAAAACATAACCCTTGCCCCCAAATTATCAAAAAAACGTTACTGAGCCGACCTTTCTTTCTCAAACAAGTGATTTCTTTCATATTTGATGGAAGCTGACTTGTTAATGGTCTAACATATATCAAGAGTGCATAGGGCCAACTGCTGTTTACTCTTTTTTTCCTAAGACTAATTGCAAATCACCATCTCACCAGGGAGCCCTGTGATGTCAAGAGACTCCTAATGGTCCCTTGAAACAGAGAAGAAATCTGCTAGTGTTCAAGATTTGCTACATTTATGTTTAAAAAGAGTTTGTTCTACTTGGAGATAATTTCCCTGGTTATTACTTATGAATTTGCTCACCTGGTCCACTGATAAAACAGCTTGAGGGCCTTTGCTCTGGCATTTTGATGGAATGGGTTTATTTTCTCCACCCTGGACACCAGGTGCTGCTCGCTAAAAACAGCAGAGGCTTGAGCCTCCTCCCTTAAGGGTCCTGGAAGCTCTATAGCAAATTTGATTACTTAGCTGGCCATGCTCTGTTACTTTCCTCTCTAATGGGTGTGTGTGTGTTTGTGTGTGTGTGTGTGTGTGTGTGTGTGTGTGTGTGTGTGTGTGTGTCAGAGACAGACAAAGAGACACTGAGAGAGGGAGAGAGAGACAGAGACAGAGAGAATGTACTTCAGTGTCTCTTCTCAATTGGAGATTGTTTTCTCTTAGTTTTCTTACAAGGTTTTTTTTTTTTTTTGAAAATAAAGTAAGATGAAATAGGGCAACAAATATGACTATCACTAGGAAAAAATGAGTTGTGTTACTTAAAGATATTATTAACTAATTTGCACTATTAAATCAGTATTACTCTGTATTCCTATGAGGGGTCATATATCTAGTGGCTGAGGCCTGGGCTCTTTGATTTGGCTTTTGTGTGATCTCAACCAAGTTAATCTCATTGAGGCTAAATTCCTTTATCTGTGAAATAAAGATAGTAAATTTATAGTTGCTGTGAGGGTTTAATAACTTATAGATAAAGTGCTTACCCAAGTGTCTGGCATTTGGAATGTGTTTATGTAATCAAGTATTTGCTTTCTTTATCCCTTCCACACCCAAGAGGACATTATAGCTCTTTCCAAATGTATTTGTACAGAAATGACTAACTAGATCCTTTTGTGATCCACTGAAAAGCAAAAATATTTGCAAAATAAAGTGACATCATGTGCCTAAGAGAACTAAAAGTTAAAGGATTGGATTTCAATTCTGATACTTAGGCCAGCTGGCTAGGTGACCTTGGAAAGACTGTTTACAGTAGTATTAGCATTTGTGCTGTATGCAGATGAAGAAGGTCAAGTCCTGGCTCATTCCCTCAAGATAATAGAAATGCCCAAGTCTCTCCCACCTTTAAAAGCAGCTAACAATTAACATCCAACCTAACATTTCAATAAAGAGATTTTTTCTTTTTTGTTGTAGTCAAAATGTTACAGGGCAGGAGAGGGACACCCCTGAAACCCCCAAAACTGCCCTGTTCTGAATGGGTTCTGCCATCCGCCGCATCAATACAAAATATATAGGACCTTTTGTGGAAAGAAACTTTAGTACAATTAGAAAAGACAGAGAGGACAAAGAATTTATTTTCTAAGTCAAGCACCCAATGTTATCCAACTCCTCGTGTGTACAAGTCCACCCAAATGGGATTGGCCCAAAGCAAGTCTCGAAAGCCTGCCACAAGTCTAGAACAGCTTTTGGCAGGCACCCACACATAAGGGTCAGAAACAGCCAGACAATTCTGGGAGGAACCAAAATACCTTTCGGCAGGGACCCATCTAAAAGGGTCAGAAACAGTCAGACAATTCTGAGAGGAACAGAGCAAAATCAAAACCAAAATTAACATAGCCATTGTTAATTTCCCCACGGGTCTCTCACCCATATCTATTTCAATCAGTCCAGGCCAGTGCAGCTTCTTTACAAGTCTCTCTGCTCTTTGGGCCTCTTCAGGCTCTCCATCCTTCTTCTGTCTCCTTCTGTCTTCTGTGTTCTGTTCTGTGTCTCCTCTGTGTGTCCTCTGTGTGTCTCAAGCTTCTTATATCCTGCTCAGTTCCACCCTACCTTGGGTGGGACAGGGAACCTGGGACAACCCTTTTTCTGGGGACTACCCTGTTACAAAAACTTCTTTTTTTTTTTTTTGTAATCAAAACTTCTTAAAGGTTTTCTATACTAACTTTCCCCATGTTTTTACCTGCATTCAGTTCTTAACAAGGCTCAGGAATCTATCCTTACCCCTTTTCAGTTTATTATACTTGCTCTGGTTAAAATTACCTCTTTGTTGACCAAAAAACCCAATGGCTATCTTTCAGTCTTCATCTTTCTTAACTTTGCCCCAAAGAGAAGGCAAAATGACCTTCATATGTGGGAAATACATCAAGTCTGAGTCCAGACATAGCAATTCTTGATGCTGAAATCAAAATTGCCATTTAAAGGGACTTTGTTCTGCTGAAAACATCCCATATTCAGATACAAAAATGTGAATTATTCAAGTAATCAAGGAAAATAGGTCTACTAAAATATCTTACTGTGACATCAGACACCAAAAGTGAAATCTGATGACAGGAAAATGATTACAGAACAAAGCAATCTGTTGCTTTGTTCTGATAGGAAATGATGGTGGTGGAGAAGGCACCTGCTGCCATTTGTACCTGATGGGGCCTGATAAGGTTCAGTCCTTTGTCTAATTATTCTACCCCTGTCCAATCAAAATGGATTTGTTCTGTGTCACACACCATCAAGATCATCTTAATGTTAAGGAGCCTCTACAAAGATCCAAGCAAATTGTTAAAGGTAGTCATTTGCATTTTAACAGACATTTCCAATGCTTAATTTTAGACACAGGCCAGAGGGTTCAGACAGTAATTTTGGTCAGGGGGAAGTTTTCCAAGCCCCCTGAAAACCATCCCTCTGAAGATGACTGTATTTTAATGGGGCATTAGGTGAAGCTGCTGCCCTGAGCTGAGTCAGATCATTGCAGAGAAAGTTTATCATTCGCAGAGGCTGTCAAGATGATTAAATACGGCTGTGGTGCAATAGGTCCCAATGGCAGCAGCAATGGAGTGGAATAAACACTGCACTGGGAATCAGGGGAACTGGCCTCATCTGGGTCCGTGACTCTGGGTGAGTCCCTCTCACCCTCTCAGCCTGGGCATTGTCAACTGTAACATGAGGGCTGACCTAGATGATTTCTGAGGTCATGTCCAGTTCAATGACTCTGAAGCCATTCTTAAAATCTCCTCTTTCTCTATTCTGCAGCTTTCTTCCTAATTTCTTTGACCTATTTTTTACTTTGTCTGATTTCACCAATACTTTCCAAGGTGATTACTTCTTATCTCTCTGCTTCTTCACTTACTTTCTGGCTAGTTCACTAAGAGATAACCCCAGGAAATATGTATCTCACAAGCAAATCATCTTCTCTTTTGCAGATAGTGTATCTCTACGCTACTTCTCAATGCTCACAGCAGAGCAATTACATGATAGATTTGAGATGTGTCCAGAATATTCAAGAACAAGGCTTTTCAGCCTGAACTCTTGGTCCTTTCCTAAGATTGTTTACTGATGCTTGTGTGAAATGCTATTTGGGTGGCCAGGTTTGAAACCAGGTCATTCAGCTACATGACCAGGTCCCTTATGGATTAGTCTATTGTCTTCCCCTGTCTCTGCACTGATAATTACTTTCTCTAAAGATTTTCAAACTCTAAGGTTAATGAAACTTATTTTATACGTATATGTATATTTTTTGCTCCAATCCCCCAAGCCCAAGCTGACAGCTTACTGGGTTCTGAACTCAATGATGATTCACATGTCAACAAGAACCGTACTGTCTTTCTTGAACTCAATTAACACTAATTTATGAGTTAAAGAGAAAAAAAAGACTCACAATAGTCTAAAAATGATATCACCATTATTTTATATGAAAAATATTTGGAGCATTACCCGAATCAAAAATAACCTACCAAATTGTACCGAATAGGAATGTTCTACCTTTGGATAGGAGAGGAAGCTCTACTCTGAAATTTTTGAACATCAAGGAAAAAGAAAATATCCTTAAAGCTTTTTTCCCAATAGGGTAACATAAAATACAGGATGCCTAATTAAATTTGCAAGTTCATATAAACATATATAAATTTTTAGAATTAGTATATCCCAAATATTTCATTGCTTATCTGAAATGCAAATTAATTGGGTGCCCTGTATTTACTTGCTAAATGTGGCAGTGCTATTGCCCAGAATAAAGCTAAATCACACAAATATCCCATCAGCAACAATGTATGATTAGAGGCAACTTGAGTGACATCTTCAAAATTCCAAGATATTCGTCCTAGACTCCCATACCTACCCAACACATCAATGAAATATAAGGGAGAAATGAAAACACTTTAAGACATTCAAGAACTCAGGAAAAAAAATTAATTCTCAGAATATTATCCAGCGTATATTCCAGTGAAACATGAGAATTAACCAAAAGGGGTTAAGGGATGACCCCAGTTCAGAAGGGCAGTAAAGGGAGTGCCTAAGATGGCAGGTGTTCAGCAGAACTAAGCTAAACAGTGAGATTCTTCAACCACCGATTACAGAAAATCTAATTCAAATGGACTTAAAAACCAAAGACAGAGGTGCCTCTCAGGTTGATTTAATGATGCAAAGGTCAACAAAGATTCAGTTTCTTACCATTTTTCTGCTCTGTCATGCCTGGCTATCATGAATCACTTAACACCAGTACAGTTAGCACAGACCTCATGAAGGATAGTGGTTCCAATAGGCTGCTTCATGTAACCTAGGTGTGTTACAGGGCAGGGAGAGGAGCACCCCAGAACCCCCAAACCTGCCTGCTCTAAATAGGTTCTGCCATCTGCCGCATCAAGACAAAAACTTATAAGACCTTTAATGGAAAGGAACTTTAATTAGTGTGCAATACAGAAAAGACAAATATAGTTTCCAAATCAAGCACCCAAAGTTACCCATCCCCTCATGGGTAAAAGTCCATCCACACGGGATTGGCCCCAAGGCCCGAAAGACTGACATAAGTCTAAAGCACCTCTAGGAAGGACCCAAGAACAGGGTCAGAAACAGACAAGTCTGGGAGGAAAAGAGCAAAATCAAAATAAATGCTGCCATTGTTAGCCTCTCAATGGGTCTCTCACCCACATCTGTTTCAAGGACCAGTCCAGGACCAAGAAGCAAGTGCAATTTCTTCACATGTCTCTCTGCTCCTTGTGCCTCCTCTAAGTCTTCTTCTTGCTCTCCATCCTGCCTCCTTCCTTCTCTAGTCTCCTCTCCAGCTTCTCCTTCTCCCTGCTCAGCTCCACCCTCCCTTAGGTGGGGCAGGGAACCTGGAACTCCCCCCTTTATCTGGGGACCACCCTGTTCCAGGTGTGCAGTAGCTATACTATCTTGTGTGTGTAATTACACTATGAAATTTGAGCAATGAAGAAATCATCTAACAAATGACACATTTCTCAGAACGTATTCGAATCGTTAAGTGACTCATGATTGCATAGACTTCATCTTACAGCTGCCCTTCCTCCCAGTCCAAAGATGGTGCAGGAAGCAACTGTAAAAATGCTTCTTTGTTCACACCTAGTAGGAGAGAGACTGACTTCTTCCCAGCAAGTATTCCCTCATAGCTTATTGGCCCAAACTGATTTATGAGCACTGACCCTGTAAGAGGGTGGTCCTCAGGAAAGGGGAGTGTCCCAGGACCCCACCCCACCTCAATCCAGAGAGATCCAAGACACCTAGGACTACGAATCCCAGAATGCCATCGTCACCGAAGGAAGGATGCTGAGGACTGAGGGTGGAGTTAAGAAATGGTTTTGGGGGGTTTAAATACCAGACCTGTGAGCTTTGAGGCAGGCGATTGCTCGTGGCTGTGGATCGCCAGTTTTTTTCCGAGTGTGCCATTAAAATTTCAGCTCAGCGAAACTGGTAGGACGCATTCACCAATTTATTCTTTATCTTTTTTCCTTCCCTTTTTGTAAATATACCCTTTTATTAATTTTATTGTGTGTGTCTGCGGAGGAGTCTTGTAAGTCCCTTTAAGTACATGGGTGAGAACCCACAGACAGGCACCCCATTTATATTGGGGCTGCCCTGTAGCAACCCTTCCTGGGAGCGTCTCTAGCAAAGGAGGTGGAGTTGCTCTGAGTCTTCCATTCAGTGCCTAATGTGGACCAGACATTGCTCATGGCACTGGGGACAAAGCAAAAAACAAAGCAGCCAAAACTCCCAGCTTTCAAGGAGCAGACATTCTGGTAAAAAGATGACAAACCAGCATGTACGCTGGTGTGTGCTAGTGCCATAAAGCAGAGGAAGGAACAGGAAGCATTAGAAGGCCTTGGAGCTTTATGGGAGATGACTGGAAATATCTCACTGGGAGTGTGGCTGTTGCCTGGGCCTGTTGTCTGTGAAGGGCTGGGCTGAGTGGATCGGCCACACCGCCACTGTACCCACAGGGCATGCAACACAGATCAAGCAGGACAAGGCCCTGGCGGAGGGGAGGGGTGTCCGGGGGATAAAAAGGAGACTATGAAAGACCTGATGCGGGAAATACTGTTGGAATCAGGAGAAACAAACACAGGTATCAGAAAGAAATTTTACACCCTGAGTAAAGAATAGCATTTTCATGGTCACAATAAAAATATGTAAATGCTGTTATCAGTCACATTTTAAAGTAAACTGTGAGGGAGCATTATATGCAAATGTTCTCACTTTAACCCTCTAAGAGTCAAGAGGTGAAGAAAAGAGAAGAGCTAAAGGCAAGAGGGGGGGGGGCATGTTACTATATCCATGTGGCTGTTAAGAGAGATTATCTATATTTGTTTATGACCTAAAATTTCAAATTTAGACAAACAAAGCTAAATCAAGCTTTATTGGAAAGTGGGGGAGGACAGGTGGAGGTGAAATAAATGAACTTAATCTTGTAGCTGGAAGTGTTACAGGGCAGGGAGAGGGGAACCCCTGAGACCCCCAGACCTGCCCTGTTCTAAATAGGTTCTGCCATCTGCCGCATCAATATAAAACATATAGGACCTTTTGTGGAAACAGACTGTAATACAATTAGAAAAGACAGAGAAGACAAAGAATATACTTTCTAAATCAAGCACCCAAAGTTATCCAAGCCCTCGTGGGTAAAAGTCCACCCAAATAGGATTGGTCCAAAGCAAGTCTCGAAAGCCTGCCACAAGTATAAAACAGCTTTCAACAGGGACCCATAGAAAAGGGTCAGAAACAGTCAGACAATTCTGAGAGGAACAGAGCAAAATCAAAACCAAAATCAACATAGACATCATTAACTTCCCCACGTGTCTCTCACCACATCCATTTCAAACAGTCCAGGCCAGTGCAGCTTCTTTACAAGTCTCTCTGCTCCATGTGCCTCTTCTGGCTCTCCCTCCTTCCTTCTCCTCCTGTCTTCTTTTCTGTGTGTGATCTGTGTCTCGTGTCCTCTTCTTCTCCAGCTTTTTATCTCCTGCTCAGCTCCACCCTTCAGTTCCCAGTAATCCTCTCTTCGATTATGAGGGCATGAAGGGATTAGTAGCCCCTAGTGTCTTGATCTTTTTGGTTTGAGGTGGGGTCCATAAACCTATCTGTGGAGTTTGTTGCAGACATCCTTTTCCCCCCTCAACAGAAGTTGAATGTCTAAAATGGAAATATTCAGAAATAGCATATAAACTCATGTGGATTATAGAACCTTGGAGAAATTATAGTATTTGTAAGTAACCACAGAACATACATGTAAAAAGTTAATGGCTTGATTCTGGAGGGTTAAGACTGATATGGGAGCGAAGGACAAATTATTGCTCTCATTATTAATTCTGTGGAAAAATTCAACTTTTGAATATGTGTATGCATTCGCTTGACTTAAAAAAAGAAGTCTAGTCTCTACTTTAAAAATATTTCTTTCCTGTATTGCCTAAAAGTCATTAGAGTGAAATCGGAATCTATAGAAAATTTTGCAGTATTTAAAGGCAACTACTAAAATATTGGTGTTTTTTAATCAATAGTTTTCTAATTGATTGTATATACTTGCAGTTAGGTGGAATAAGGATGTATTTTGATGAATCTAAATTGATTAGCTTAGATTCTATAGATAATTTGTCTACAGATATTTGTTCTATAGATAATTTGTTAAACTCTCCCTTAAGATTGCAAACAAGACCAAAACAAATCTGGTATTAAAATCTTTATGTGAAGGGCCTCCCTGGCGGCTCAGGGGTGGTTTAAAGTCTCAGAGCTATCACCAGCCACTGCAGCAGAGTTTGATCCCCAGCCAGGGAGCTGACCCACATGGTGCAGCAGACCTCTCCTATCTCACCCGCTGCTCCCCCCAGCAGTATGTTTCAGTAGATCCACCGGTTCTGCTCCCCACTCTGTCTCTTGTGACTCCTCTCATCCCCCCTACCCCTCCGCACCTCTGGCCTACACCCAGTTATTGTATGCATAAATAATTAAAAATAAATCTTTAAAAAATACTCTATGTGAAGAGAGCTCTGACATTAAATAATAGTGAAAATTTGTCTGTTCATCAAGACTAGACCCCAGCAAACTAAAGTTTACTTTGATGTGACTCAGGGAACAAAAGCTACTAATTGCCAAACAAAATTTAAATGACAGGTGTTTTTAACATCTGAAGACAATTCTAGAGAAACTTGATGGAATTAAGGCACAGTGTCAGCTCCTGACTTCATTACTGGCCTCTTTTTTCCCATTCTTCCCCAGCCTTCATTCAATACCCAAGCTGCTCCCATCCAGTCAAATGTCACGGAATGCCTCAGGCTTCCTCCTGTCTTTGTGTACCACCATGCTTTACCTTTCGCTAGAAAACCTTTCCCAGGCTATTCCACCTTGAAAAAATGCTGTGATTCTGTTGGAGTCCATACTCTTCGTCCGGTGATACCTAACTCTTTCATGGATATCTTGCAGCTCCTTTTATTGTGCTACACTAAACTTTATTCATGCCATGACTAGTGTAAGAGCATCTGTTATAGGATCATCAGCCTGAGTGAGGCTTCTAACTCCACTGATGCTCACTGGCTGTAGGGTAAGTGATTTGGTTTGGCTGTTTACACCGCTAGCCTCTGTGGTTATCACCTCAGCCTTGATCGTGTTACTGTAGAGGGCATTTGGGAGCGGGGCACCCGTGCCTGATTGTGGACACCTGGATCATGGGTGCGGGCATGTGAAAGTGGGCACACCTGAGCCTAGAGGGCAGTGTGACTCAGAGACAAAGGATGACTAGGGGAGGACTAGGGACATGAATCCAGGAGAAACAAGACCACGAGAGAATGCCAGAGAAAAACCAGAGAAAAAGTGTAAGATTTGTGTGGAGCTGGGAGGCTCAGCGACTTCCAAGCCTCCCCCCTCCTAGACCCCTGCCCGGCTCCCCTTCCCCCTCTGCTGGACCTGGGTGAGGGGGAGAGTCCCCTGCCTTTCCAGCCTGCAGGATTGCCACTACACTGACCATATGAGTTTGGGCAAATTATATGACCAATTTGAGCCTCAGTTTACTCACCTATAAAGTGGTATTAATAATAGCTCAATGGTTTGGTTTTGAATTAAATGGTATGGTAAGGTTCAAAAGAAATAATACAACGGAGACTGCAGAGGGCAGTTGGGAGGGGGCACCCGTGCCTGATTGTGGACACCTGGATCATGGGCGTGGCCATGTGAAAGTGTGCACACCTGAGCCTTGACTACTGTAAGTCCTCAAAAATATCCGCTGTTTTTTGTTGCTGCTGCTGTAATGGTTGGCTTGCATGTCTAGCTATTGAGGTCAGGAATTGTAATTTTTTATCTTTACATCTTGTGCACCACTATAGAACTTAGTCCTTGAAACAACTTGTAGATTAAATGAATGAGTGAATGATTTAGAGAGTGAATTCAGCTGCCTTTGTTTTCATAATGATCATTTTTTACGGATTGTAGTTCCAAGAATGGTCCTCAGAGTCGTGCAAAAAGATCAGCATTAATTCAATAAGCCAGTATTTTTCCTATGAAAACAAAGAACTGCTTCCTGAATACATTTACTATATTAACAGTCTTGAGAAAGATTCATTCAGTAGATAGGAGAGGTCTCCCAGCAGTGCAAGACCTTGCCTCTTTCCTATGATATTTCTTAATCATACAGGTGCTAGTACTTCTGGTATACAGAGATTTCCTAACCACAATACTAATGGGAGACTCAGAAAAGTACTTTTATATTAACTTATGAAATACATCTCTTTAGGCTTTCCATTTGATTACTTTTCTCCCTTCCGGATAAGGTTATTGACCCTAGACCTGGGGTTTTGTTTTTTTAAGCCCAGGTGTATTTAATGCCTTTGCAGTTGTGTGGGCTGACTTGGGCCTCCGAGACTATGGGCACCAGTAGGAGTTCTGTTCTGACAGGCTGGCTCCACCTGTCTGTGACTTACCCCGGACCAAGACTTCATATGTTTCACTATCTCAATGAGAAGATGCCTTATTCCACCTATGAGACAATTGATTCTACTGACATTATTCAAGTCTAATTCCAAGGCAGACACTCTGGTAGTTACTTGGGAGAACGATATTTGTCCTGTTTATCTTTAAAGGCTGTTCAGAGACTCTAGTGAGCCATTTTATAAAGTACAAAGTGATCTACAAACACATGGGTTTTATTATTATTAAAAACACATCTCATCTTCCACTGGAACATCTAGATAAAGGAATGTTGGGTGTGACAAAAAGCTGGAGCTAGAGGGGGATGAAACTCTAAAAAACCCAATTATCAAACATCACACAAATACCACAAAGAGTAGGTACTTGATTAATTAATGATAGGGGCCCTGCATTTAAAGCTTTCCGTTATATTGGCATCAACCCACTCTGCCTATCAGGATTGGTTTATTTCTGCCAACGAATAACTATCAAACCACTGAGGCGTAGCTGACGGGTGATTAATGTGGGCTCTGTTAATTGTATGGCTGAGTTTTATGCATGAAGCTGTATCCTTGATTTTTCTCCCTTAATTTCCTCCTGTTTAACTGTTGGTCATAAAACAGTTTTAAATATATCTGCTGAGTATGAGAGCAAGTTTTGCAACTTGAAAAGTGCCTGAGTCAGTTTGGGCCTTTCATGTAATAAAACAGACTTGGGGGAACGCTTAAGCTATAAGATGGATTACTGCTTGGCTTCCATTCCCAGCGCTGCTGGCTCCTTTTCTGCAACTGCTTACTGGCGCTGGATCTCATCTGTTATCATTAGGCACATGCATAGAGCAGTGATAGTGGCAAAAGGTTTAATCATTTCTTTCTGACAGCCTATCAGATGTGGTCCTATTCAACCTCATTCTGGACAAATGCAGGTGATGACATCTGCCAGTCTTATCTTCCCAGCATCCACGAAACCCTTTTGGGGCCCAACCCTTTTCCACTTCTTTGCTTAGATTCTCTGTGGTTCAAGAAAAGTTGACCTCATTTCCCTTGCTCTAGGTGGGACACAATTAGAATCTCAGTGATTGGTTGAGGGGACATGTGGCCCAAGCTCCACCAGTGAGAAGAAACCCTGGAATTTCGGCACGAACTATTGGAAAAGGAAGCTCTCATTTTCCTCTTGGGCTTTCAGATGGGTAAAACTTTCAGCCTAGAGTTCCTGGTCTCTTTGCCATTACCTAGCTGAGGTTTGCTTTTTAATTCTTTTTTTTTTTTTTTTACATACCAATCTGTCTCTCCTGATAGCATGTAAACTTATCAAGATAGGAACCAGCCTATCTCTTCTTTGTGACTCCTGCTGTGTCTGCAGCTTTCACAGAGAAATTTTTCTGAAAAAATGATGAGTGTATTGTTTCTTAGCTTCACAATGAGGCTCAATACCCCATGCTTTTCTTACCACTGAGCCTTTGCAAAAGCTGTTCCCTTTCTGTGATGTAATTCCAGCTTCCCTGCTTCCCCCACTGACTAGCTCACAGTAAAAAATTCATTTTGAATTGGGATGATGTACAAACATTTCATGAGATAATCTCAATCCTTGTTACCTACAACATATTCTGACCTATTTACTATTCTTTTTTCTTCTGTGTATTGTTCTCTTCTACTGTGCAATTGTCCAGTCTATTACATTTCAAAAAACACTGGTTGTGGCACTAATTTCCCTAGCTGACCGGGAGGCTGCAAGAAACTGCTAGTGGTTCCTATTCATCTGTCAGATATCTGCTTACACATTACTTCTTTTGGAAAGTCTTCTGACCTCCCAAGCTAGACTGAGCCCCTGAGATTCTCACAACCTCCTCTTTACAATCCACAATCACATCTTTTTGTGTAATTGTTTGGTCTTCGACTCCCTTCACTAGATCCCAAGATGATAAGAGCAGGATTTTTCTGCTTTTTTTTTTTTATCATCACATTCTCAGTACCCCTGGGATATGTGTGCATGTGAAAACTTTGTTGAATAAATGCATTGGTAGTTTAAAATTTGGGGCGTGAGAGGATGACAGAATCAGATTTGCACTTTGGGTCCATCCTTTGGGTTGCGCACATTTCATTGCTCAAAGGACAAGTGAAATTGGAGTGGAGGACTTGGGTGCAGAGTGTCAGAGAATTTCACTCGGGGGCCTGTATAGTAGGAATTTGAAGTCAGGGCCCATCAGAAGCATTTCAAAACATCTACAAGATGTTTTGAAGAGAGAACTGAGGTACTCAGTAATCTGCTCTGCAGGTCAATCTAGTTCTTTTTTATAAAGATTTATTTATTTTTATTTACGCATATAAGAATTGGGGTATAGGCCAGAGGTGCAAGGGGTGAGAGAATTCACCAGGACAGAGTGGGGAGCAGAACAAGCATATCTACTGAAACACACTGCTGAGGGGAGCAGCAGGCGAGACAGGAGAGGTCTGCTCCGCCATGTGGGTCAGCTCCCAGCTGGGGGTCTAACTCATGATTCAGTGGCTGGTGATAGCGTGATAGTGCTGAGACTTAACCCCTTGTGCCACCAGGGAGGGCTCAATCTAGTTCTTGTTCTGCATGGTCTGGAAGCAGGAAGTCATTCTCTGATTCATATGGGTCTTCCTGGGATGTGAACACCCTCCCTTTAAGGTTCTGCATCCTTGGAAGAAAATGGGAAAAGTATAATCAGGGTAGCCCCTGTTCAGACCCTGACCACCTCTGGTGGACCCACTGCTTTCCTGATTCCACAGCCTCCTTCCTTAGGCTAATTATACTTTGTTTTCTCCATTGATATTAATTTTCAAGCCAATTAAGAGGGGGAGGGTTTTCAAGCAGGATTGCCTCTTTATCGATCAGCTTCATATTAAAGCTTAAATTCTTAATTAAGAAGAGTCCATTGCTCTAATCTACAGGCACAAAGCCTACTGAGGTGACTGGCCGACCCAGGGAGGAAATGCAGGCTGCAGCTTCCATCAGCTTAGAAAGTCAACTGCAACACTGCATCCCTTTGCACCCAGCACCAGATTGTGTTGGAGTGTATTCTGGGGCATTAACCTTGGAGCCCAAGTCTTTGTCTGTGCAGTATAACCAAGACCTGCCTCTGCAGTCCGTTTGGTATTTGCTTGTTGTGAGGGCACAGTGCCCGGCAGTAGTTCAGACTGTCTGTGATTGTTCTCTTTGGTCATTAAAATTGCCAAAACAGTGACTAACGCAACTGGCAAAAATATTTTTGGTGTACAATTACATCAACCATTTGACCACTGGCCCCTAGAGTTGGAAAGTTGACATCAAGCAAAAACAAACAGTTCACAGGATGAGGAGACATTTGTGAGCGGGCACCTCACAGGAGGGGTCTCCCTTGCCCTGCGTTGTATGGAGCAGGGACACAAGGCTGAATTCTGGCCAATTCCTGTTCTCTCCCTGTTCCTTATCTCTGTCTCCCTGAATGCATGCTGCTTTGCTTCTTCCCTTCCAGGGTGAATATGTATTGAACTATTTCTCCTTAGATAAACCAGTTTGCATTTTCCTCCCCAGATAAATCTCATTTCATTATGTGCTGTCCATATTTCTAATCTGCTAAGTCCATTTATATTAGCACTTGGCCTTGCCTGGTGCTTGGCCTACTTCTCAGCTCTGTGTTGCCATGACTTCAGAGTGGCCACAGAACATTTCCTTCCATTACGGGAAAAAGGTGGGGAAAGAGGAAGAAAAAGCCAACGAGAAGAAAAATAACCATCTGTTTACTTACTGAACAGAAACAGGTTGTGGTTTTGCACAAAATTGACAGAAAAGAACCAACCATACACATAATAATATATAGCAAAGGACACAATTTGAGTGTTTAATACAGATTAATTTTTCAGTACCACATAACCAGTTTTGAAGCAGGCACTATTATCATCTCCCTTTCAGTTGAGGATAGAGGGGCACAAAGCAGTTAAGTCATGCAGCCAAGGTAAGTTTGATAACACAAATAAGTGGCAGAGAGGATCCTGGGAAGCTAACACATGAATTATATGAATCTTACATTTTAGTAGTTTTAACATTTCAGTTTTTGAACTCAGATGTCAAACACGTAGTTTTTTGCGTTATCTGCTTGGAAAACCCACCTGATGTCATTTCCCATCCACAAGACCGTTGATCTAGTCACTTCTGGAACATCTTTCCATACTTATGCTAATGTTCTGGTGAGCAGGTACAACAGTGGAAATACATTTTTTTTCAATCATTGCTTATTTTGAAAACACGTGATCACATTATGGGTACAGTTATTCAATTTGTCCTAACTCATAAAAACTCATGCAAATCCCTTCAAGGCAATTGTTAAGGTATGTCTTTATGCTTCAAGGCAATTGTTAAGGTATGTCATCTCCTGGTATAAATATGCCATTCTAAACCAAACATCCCCTATACCTGGACAGTCACTTTGTTTCTATGATCTTAATTTTAATTCTAATTATAATCATTATTGTGTTGGTATAAATGAGAATACAATAAACATTTCCAAGAAACTGAATTCACTAGTTTTGAGAATATTCAGAGTAGTGCAATCATCACCGCAATCAGTTTTAGAACATTTTTATCATTCCACAAAGAAACCCAAAACCAATAGCTGTCACTTCTTATTTCTTCTCAACCTTCCATCTCTAGGAAACCATTAATCTACTTCTTACCTCTATAGATTTACCTATGCTGGACATGTTATATCAATGACTTCTTCCACGTAGCATCATGTTTTCAAAGTCTATCCATGTTGTAGATTGTGTACTTTATTTCTTTCGTGATGAAATAATATTCCACTGTATGCATATAATTCATTTTATTTATCCAAACATATGTGGATGGATTTGAACAATTTCCACCTTTTGACCATTGTGAACAGTGCAGCTTTGAAACATGGTGTGTGTGTGTGTATATCTATATATCTATACATATTTGTTTGAATCTGTTTTCAACTCTTGAGTATATTTAGTATTAGAGTTCACCAGTGTTTGCTTACTCATTCATTCATTCATTCAATCACTTTTTACATGGTGTTGTCTCAAATGATTACAGAGGCTGTAAGCTGGAGTCCCAGTAGTTAGCAAGGTTGGAAGACTTGAGAATTAGAGAGCTGATGGTGCCTAGATTCCAGTCTGAAGAACTGACAGGAGCACTGAGGGCAGGAAATTGATGCCCCATCTCAAGCAGTTGAACAGAGAGCACATTCAAACTTCCTCTGACTTTTTGTTCTTTTCAGACCCTCAACAGATTGAATGATGCTTACTGACATTAGAACTGAACTGAGGACATGTGCTCAGTCCAATTCAAATAATAATCTCTTTGGGAACTCTCAGAAATAATGTTTAATCTGCTATCTGTAAATCCCATAGCTCAGTCAAGGTGACATGTAAAATTAGTCATCACATATACCTAGCAGTGGAATTCCTTGGTCTTGTGGTTTAGTTGTTTTAAGAACTACCACAGTTTTCTATCTGTACTACTTTATAGTCTCACCAGTAGTGTATGAGAGTTCTGATTTCTCCACATTCTCTCCAGGACTTGCTCTTATATGATTATTTAATTATAACAATTTAGTGGGTGTATAATGGTACCTCATTGTGATTTTGATTTCCATTTCCCAGATGACTAATTTTGTTGAACATCTTTTGCGTGCTTTTTGTGTACCATTTGGAGAAACATGTATTCAAATCCTTTATCATTTTTAAATTAGACTATTTGTCTTTTTATTATTGAATTGTAAGCAATCTTATATAAATTGTAAATATAAGTCTCTTATTAGACATAATTTATCAATATTTTGTCCCACTGTGTGTTGACTTTTCACTTTTTTGTTAATATCCTTTGAAGCCCCAAATTTTTTTTTGATGCAATTCATCTACTTCATTCTTTTATTATGTGTGCTTTTTGGTGTCTTGTTTAAGATAGCTTGCCTAACCAAAATCACAGAGATTTGCTCCTATATCATGTTATAAGAGTCTTATAGCTTCAACTCTTGTCTAGTTCTATAATCTCTTTGGAATTAATTACTACATGGGGTGACTTAATTTGATCGCGTAACTTCATTCTGCACGTGACTCTCCAGATGTCTCACAACATTTGTGAAAAGACCATTCTCTTCTCATTGAATTTTCTTGGTGTCCTTGACAAAAGTCAACTGACTATAAAGTTGAAGCTTTATTTCTGAAGTATCCATTCAGCAGATTCTGCAGTTGTGGCAGTTGCAATCATCAATAGCTACACTGCATGGAGCAGGTTATCTCTTGAACAGAGACCAGAGAGGCAGGCACAATGGCTATTCATACACGGAACGATCCTCCCACTCAGTGCCCATACTCAGCTTTTGTTCTTCATGGTACTTCCCATCATTTGACACATTACACTTTTATCGTTTTCTTTATCATCTTCCCCTCTCAAGATGAGAACTCCGAACTGAGAAAAAGGGCTTTGTTTTGAACTCTGCCACATCTGCAATGCCTAGAAGAATGCCAGGAACAGGATTGTTCTCAATAATAGCTATTGAATAAATAAATGTGGGTAAACATTTTTATATGTCCTGGGTTTGAAATTTTCCTTAAGAAGATTTTTCCTTTCCCTTTCCTGCTTATGGCAACATCTAAGTGTTTGTTTGTTTTTGTTGTTGTTGGCAGGATTGCAATTGCTTATTGTTTTGGCATTTAAAACTGAAACAATCTTAAATTTATTCAAGTATAAGGCTGAACACAGATATCCAAAGTTCTTCCAGTCTGATAACCAGTGGAGTAATCACTATTTACTAAATAATCCATCACTTTCCTATTGCCACATAGTTGATTATTAAGCACTAGAGATCTATTCTTGGATTTTCTATTTTGTTCTGATCTCTTTGCCTTATCTGGAAATAGAATAGTAGTTTGATTTCAATGGCCTTATCATATATTTTGCTGTCTGGTGTACTGAGACATTTCCTTTCATCTATACTTGGTTACTTTTGTCTCTTACATAGTTTTAAGATCATTATATTTAACTAAAACAAACTAATTGAAATATTAATTAGAAAATAATTTGTGGAATTATTTTGAGAATACTGGCTTTTTAAAATTAATTTTTAAAAAGATTTGTTTATGCATACAAGAGCTGGGGTGTAGACCAGAGGTATGTGAGAAGATTCACCAGAGACAGAGTGGGGAGCACAACAGGTGATCTACTGAAATACACTGCTGAGAGGCGCAGTGGGTGAGACAGGAGAGGTCTGCTGCGCCATGTGGGAAACTCCCTGGCCAGGGATCAAACTCATGCTGCAGTGGCTGCTGATAGCTTCGTAGTGCTGAGACTTAGCCCCTTGTACCATCAGCGAGGCCCCTTTATATTAAATTTTAAGATTAAATTATGATGTACCTCTATTTTTCCCAGGTTGTTTCATATCTTTCATTAAGACTTTTTCCTTTAAGGTTTTATATTTCCTCCACGTTCATCTTATGCTTTTTTTGGTGCTATATTTGTTATTAGTTTGTAGTTTTTGTTACAACTGTAAGTGAAATATCTTCACATGTTTAATTTTTAGGTGTACTTATTGCCAGAACAATTTATGGATTATTAATTTTGTTTTATATAGTATAGCTGTAGATAGTTATCTATCTATGGTATAATATCTACTCATTTTATTGTGCTTGATCTTTTTTGTCTATTAGATTTGATGTTTTTTGTCTACTAGATTTGTATAAATATGAAAAAGGTATTATGAAGGCTCTTATTACATACATATTTTTACTGTTTTTCTTGCATTTCTAAAGTTATTTTTTCTCTTTAATGTATTTCCTGCAATGTATTGGATTTGTATATTTGTCTTGTATCCAATCACCATACCAAATTCTCTTATTCTCATAATTTTACTAATTTCTCTTCTGTTTTCTAGACATACAACAACACTATTTGTAAAAAGAGACATAGTATTGTATCTTCTTTTCTAATGTCTATGTCAGTTATTAAATTTTCCTATTATTTTGTTTTAGCAATAGCTTATAAAATGGCATTGAATGACATTAATATGTGTATAAGCAGTCTTGATTTTTTGAAGCAATTTTTTGTATTTTAAAATTGAGGATATTATTACTATTGGTTTTGGTAAGTAGTATTTAGTTTGCCTAGACTATGACATTCTTATTGTACTAAGTTTTTTCTAAGTACGTATGTTATATTTTTTCAAATGCCTTTTTGGCATTTATTGATGTAATTTTATGAAGTTTTTCTTTTTAATTTGTTGATGAAATATATTGTATTGGTAGATTCTAACATTGAACATTCTTATATTCCTTGAACAAGTCCTGCTTTTTTATTTAACAAAAGACCTTTTATCTTTTGATAGATTTTTGCTTTTATTTATTTTTATTTAAAATTTTTGCATCTTGAAGTGAAATTGGTTATAGCTTTCTTATACTACTTCTCTTAAAGAAAGTTTTTCTAAAGTCATGCTTCCTACTTAAAGTGAATTGGAGGAAATTTCTATATTTAATCCCTAGAATAGTTTACAAAATAGTGATAATTATCATAATATTTAAAGTTTAGATAAAGTTAAGTTATAATCCATGTAATCTCTATGACTTAAAATAAAATCATCACCCCCACCAATCTCTTCTATGATAATTGCCTATTCAAAATTTCCCTTTATTCTTGGTTGTATCTTGTTAATATGTATTTGTCCAGAATATTATCTATTACCTTTAATCTTTCATAGATAATAATGTAATTCTTGCAATTCCTTTATTTTGTTATACCTTTTTGCTCATTCCTATTTTACCTATTTTTGCTGTCTCTCATACTCCTTAATTTGATTCACAAGGGGTTTACCTATTCTTGGTCTTTCAATGAATCAGCCTTTTCATTTATTTATACATTAGCCTAATTTCCTAACTTTTTGCTTTCTATTTATTAACTTCAATGTTTCCATTTACTTGTTCCTTCTGTCTAATATATTTTGTTATTCACTTAAAATTTCTTAAGTAATATTTGTCTGTAATTTTCATCTTTAAAAACTTATCCCATACCAGGCACACATTTGTACTTTCTCTGAGAATCACTTTTTCTGTATCTGAGGGTTTTGATATATATAGATGTATATAAACATATATATGTATTCCACATTTCATATATCACATATTTAATATATTCCATTGTTTTCTTTATAGCTTGTACTTCTTAGACTTTCTGTTATCCAATGAGGAAAGCATTTTTAATTTCCAAGGGTTAAGATTTTCTTTTGATCATTTTTTCATTATTCATTTCTTTTTAAATTGAATTTTGGCTGAAAATAAAAATTGTTAAATCCATCTTAAATTTAAAAAAAGACATTCTTTGTGGATAGGTACATGATTGATTTTCTTAAAATTTCAGGTATATAAGAAAAAAATGAGTGGGTTTTGAGGTGGATTTGAATTCTAAATATATCTATAATGTGATTATTTTCTGATTTGATTATTCATTTCCTCAGTGTCCTTGTTTTGTTCTTTTTCTGATTTGCAGTATCTGTCTAAATATGAAAGAGGTATAATGAAGTCTCATTATATTTGAAATTTTATTAAGTTCTCAGTAAATTTCTAATAGTTTTTTTCCTTAAGTATTAACTGCTATAATTGCTTTAAGCACACAGGCTGATGACTCATATCTTCCTAAACGATGTCTTATGCTTGTCTTGATACATAATGTTCCCCTCTTTTTCCCGTTTAATACTTTTAAATTTAAATTCTACCTTGTCTGATGCTAGCTGCTCTCTTTAAAAGAAAAATAGTGGCTTGGTGCCCATTCCTTTAATTTGTTGATTAACAACTTCACTTTGTTTTAAATATGTTCATAGTAAACATTTATGGTTAGTCTTATCCCCTCACAGCCTCACAACCCTCTCTTCAGGCCCCACTGAAAAGTCTGCTTTCTAATGCATATTCAGTCATTTCACATTTACTGGAAAGACTTTATATTTGACTTTGTTCCATTCATGTTTATGCTTTAAAAAAGTTTTATAAGGGTGTGGGGGGTGAGGGAGGCAAAGCTTCATTCCAGAATTTTTTAAAAATGCAGATATTCCCTACTCCTGTAGGTGGAACCTATTTCCTCTCCTCTCTCTCTCCATGCTCTCTTTGCCCCTTGAGGGTTGGAGACTTATTGACTAGCTTCCAAACAAGAATAACACTACCTTTACAGTGGAGAAGCTAGACAAACACTCTCTTAACCCAGTTATGAAATTTCATGTCATGAGTGCTGTTATGTGGGTGTCAGCTGATATGATATGATGTGATGAAAAGGGCATTTCATTTCTGTGGTGTTCTTTCTAAAAACCTGTAACTTCAGTGTAACCATGAGAAAACATCAGACAAACCCAGCTTGGCGACATAAAATATTGGTTTACATTTTTATTTCTTTTCTCAGGTTTGCTCAAGTTGCACTTTATTCTGTTCCCCACTTTACCTCCCTTGTTAGTTTGAACATTTTGCTTTGCCTTTCCTTTTATTCAAGCTTGGTTCATTTTCTCTACATTAATAATCAGACACATATGTCTGTTATGTTATTTGAAAATAATATACCAACTGTTTCCTCCATCAAGATGCACATTTGCCTGTTTAAGACACTTTATCCCCAACTTCACTCTACCCTAATAAGATGAGAATTCTGGAATGCTTTTACTCCCCTCTCTTCTATTCAACTGCTAGATTTTGCTACATCTAGGTTTTTAAATACTTTTAGTTTAGACAATACTTTATTTGGAGTATATACCTTCTGTTTTGAGACCTTTTAAAACATATATATTTCATATTCTTGGACAGTTCATTATTATCTACTTAGACTCAATTATTCCATCTTATTGCACAGCTCATTGCTCACCTCTGCTTCTTCTCTTGTTTTTCTCCTTCTTTTCAATGTCTGTTCTAGTTCATTTGTTGTTTGGCTAGAGTCCTCCCTGGATGTTTTTAAATGTGGCTAGTGTGCCTGAAGTAATTAATTTTAAAACATGTTTGTTGAGATGTAATTCACATAAAGTGTACAATCCAGTGATTTTTAATATATTCAGCCATGCAACTCTCACTCCAATATAATGAGAACATTTTCAACACCCCCAAGAAGAAACTTCATACCCAGTAACAGTCATCTGTATTCCTATCCCTGGGCTCTCACCAGCCCCAAGGAGAGTTTCTGTAGTGTAGGGGTTGTCACATTCACCTCACACCAGCACCAGCAAGCAAGATAATGTTTCTAGTCTCTATAGATTTGCCTATTGTAGACATTTCATACACATGGAATTAATTCAGCTTATGGCTTTTTGTGTGTCTGGCTATTTTGACTTAGTATGTGTTTTCAAGCTTCATCCATATTGTAGAATATATCAGTACTTTATTTTTTCATTGCCAAATAACATGCCATTGTAAGGAAATGCAACGTTTTATCTACCTAGTCATCAGTCGATGGACATCTGAATTATCTCCACCTTTTGATGATTGTGAATAATGATGCTATGAGTATTCATGTGTAAGATTTTCTGTGGGCAAATGTTTTCATTACTCTTGTATATTTAGCTGGGAGTGGAATTGCTGTATCATGTGGTAACTCTAACATTTCAAGAAACTGCAAAAGTATTTTCCAAAGTGGTGACACTGTTTTGATTCCTACTAGCAATGTATGAGGATTCAATTTCTCCCTGTCTTCCCTAACACGTGTTTTATCTGTTCCTTTTCTTTTAAATTATTGCCATACTAGTAGTCATGACGTGGTGTCTCATTGTTGTTTTGATTTGCTTTTCCCTAATGGCTAGTGATGTTGAGTTTGTTCACATGTGTTTATTAGCCATTTGTGTATTTTCTTTGGAGCAATGTTTATTCAGATGCTTTGCCCATGTTTAAATTCAGTTTTCTAATATTTTCTAATATTTAATTGAGAAGAATTCTTTTTATATTCTGGAAGCAAGTCTCTTGTTAGATGCATGATTTGCAAATGATTTCTCCCATTCTATGGGTTTTCTTTCCAATTTCTTGATGGAATACTTTCAAATGCAAGTATTTTTTACTATGAATATATTTTTCTATTTTTTTCTGTAATTTTGTGTGTTGTCTCTTGTTTTGATAACATATTAAAGAAACAATTGCTTCACCCAAGGTCATGAAGGTTTATTTCTAAATTTTTCTTCTAAGCATTTCATAGTTTTAACTCTAACATATAAATCTATGATCCATTTTGAGTTGATTTTTATATACGTAGGAGTCCAACTTCATTCTTTTGCAGGCAGGTATCCTCTCTAGATTCTTTTCTTAAGGTGAGCTACTGGGGTGACATATACTCTGATTTTTGGCAAGTTGCCATGCATATTTCTCTCATTCTAATAAATGAATAATCTGACTGTAGTCTCCTAGTGTCTGTGGTGCTGTTTTACTATTTACCATCCTCTAACATTATAGTAAAGAAATCTGATGCCATTCTGATTATTTTTATAGGGTTTATGTTCCTTTTATTTGAATGCATGGCAGGGTTTTCTTTGTACTTTAAGTTTGTAGTATTACTAGGATTTTCTTAGTTATGACCCTTTTTTCTTTAGTCCTGACAAAACTCAATGAGATTATTACTACTGTCTTTTTCTTCTTCTGAAACATCTGCAATTCACATAGTAGGACTCCTGGATATACTTTTCCATATATCTTAAAATTTTCTTCATGATTTTCATCTCTTTATATTTTTCTCCTGTGCTTTGAAGTTTTTCTTATATCTTACCATCCAGGCCATTAATTTGGGTATCAACAATGACCACCCTCTACTTTGATGCCTTTCCTGAATCTTTTCGTTGAAAAAATATTTTTAAAGCTCCAAGAGTCTATTTTGTTGTTGTTATTGTTTTGTGCACTGAATCTTCTTAAGTACTTGCTATTTTTATATTCAAAATATTGGCAATCTTCTCCAGCTGCTCTATGGCACTGTGCCTATGTTCAGTTTCTTCTGAACATTTCTCTCTAGCAGTGAGATGGAGACCCTTCAGCTGCTGAGGCCCAGGTCTGCTTGTTTGAGGCCCTAATGTGACAACAGCACTAATAATGGTAGAAGGCAAAGTAGTCCCTTCACGGTACACTAGGGCAGTGTGGGGAGAGGGAAATTGTCAGGTCCTTGGAAGAAGTCTCTTTCCTCCCTGGTTTACTCATAGCCTTGCAGTCCCTGTGGCAGGGAGGACATAGTCTTACTAGTCCCTTCATTTTTACCTCTTAGGACCATAGAACCCAGACAACTTCCCCCACAACCCCAGCTCTTAACAATGAAACCCCCTTCTGGCTTACCTGTTTCCTTTATCTCGCGGCAGAGTAAGTTTTCAAAGGTTCTCTCAGCAGAGAATCCAAGGTACCCAAATATCCACCTGAACCTGAGGCCATAGGCCCCAGAACCCATTAAAATTGAGAGAAGCAGAGAGATTGATGATGTGTCTGAAGGAAGGGAAGAGTTTAGACCTTCTCAGGTCTCTGCCACAGATTGTACTACTTCATTTCCAACTGTTGATGTACTTCTCTGAATCCTCAAGCAGAATGTGTCCTCTTGACCTGGATCAGAATCTTATTTGCTTTTATACCCCCAATACTTGGTACAGTGCGTGGAGCATAATGGACTTTCACTAGCTCTATTTGGAATGGTGATTACAGGTATGAAACTACAATGAATGCCTTGATCAGGTCTTAGGAGCTCCATCAAGAGTCTTGCATTGCACACAAAGCCTCTGGCCCTGGTAATTTAGGCAAAGGTGGTTTTATTGAAATCCTATTGAGAGGGCTCAAGATTTGAGAAAAGATTAGAGAAGGAAGCTTGGAATCAGGCAGAGTCAAGGCACCCCTTAAGCATCAGGAAATTAGAAGCCAGGACAAGTCACAGAGCAGGAATGTTCTGGTCAGGGTCATATTGCTGGGTGGATGTCCTTCAGCCATTTTTAAAAAATAAGTCTTTGCACTGCTCATTCAAAACTCAGAGTCCTGGGAGAGAATATATTAGCTGTGCCAGTCTATGGCAGTTTTGGTAGCCAGGATTAGATCCATTAACTTCCAGAATGGGAGGTAGTCATCTGGATTTCCAGATCCATTCAGATGGAATTTCCTAGCCCACCAAGGGCTACTCATAGAAGGAAGAGTGATTCCCCTGAGGGGACAGGAATGTGTTAAGGGGGAATGATTCTGGGTGACTACAAAATAATTGATGTCCACAACAAGGGAGTATTTTAGAATATAGGTTTCTGATTTCTAAAGGGGTACAAATGGCCCCTCCATGACCTCTACCCCTTCTCTCTGCTTCCAGAGTCCCTGACATCACTGCCAAATAGTGAAGGAGAAGAGGGGTACAGGTTCATGAAACCATAATCAGACTCCCACCTTCTACCTCCGCCTTCCAGTCCCACTGTAGTGGGACCTGTCTTTGTGGGAGCCAGGAGATTCTCCATAACTGGTTTTATGGAGAAGATAGACTCCTGGGGCCCTAAGGTTAATCCCATTGCTCCCCTTTCTCTCATAAAAATAGTGTAGGAGGTGACATTTAGGTTCTTAGATGAAATAGGCTTTTGTGGATTGGCTTGAGAACCTAGTCACTAAGTGCTACTAGTTTCCAAACAACATTCCTTTCTCCTGGTCTCCCTTTGTCTACAAATATTTATTGAGTGTCAGTCATTGGAAATCAAAATAGATAACCCCTTTCTTCATGGACCTTGCAGTCTAGTGGGAGAAAACAGATATGAAATAAATAATGATACAGCTAAGTATCTACTTACAAATTGGTTTAATACGCTACATAATAAATAGAGAGTGTCATGGCAGGGTCCTAATTGATGTGGGGGAGATATGAAAGGACCTCTTTGTGGAAATAATGTATAAGTTGAAGCCCTGAATCACAGGTAGGTAGTGCCCAGCCAAAGTGCCTTACTCTTAGATTTCCACCTTATGGGAAGGCATTCTAGGGGTGTTTTGCAGTTCTACCCATTATGATATTCAGGTGCATGTGGTGGGGAGGAGGATGGTTTTTTGCTGTTGCTATTGTCATAATAATTTAGGGGAATAAGTACGAGGAAGCAGAGATGCTAAATGCTAGAAATGGTTTGTGTGTCAAAGAACTGTCCTGTTCAAAATGCCACAACACCTTCATCTGAGAAATTCTTTAGGCTGAAATCAGTCTCTTGGAAATCAAACATATTAGGAGCTGCTCCTCAGCAAGTTCCTCTCAAAGTCCTGAGACACAGTCAGATTGGTACAGCTTGAGTACTTGATCTAGCCCTGAGCCAAGCACAGTGGCTGGGGTTGGAACGGAGACTCAGAATGGGGAAGGGGTGGATTTGTCAAGGAAAATAGTGGTGCTGCTGGCAGGAGGAGGGGAACTTCTGCTGAGCAGGTGAAGTGACCAATGACTGTGCCCCAAGTGAGAAGGACAGTAGGGAGGTGTGTGTGTTGGGTGGGGTGACAGGGTGGGGGGAGCAAAGCCACATCATCGAGGACTTTGTCAAGGTTTTAAGACTCCTCTTATATATTCTGGAATAGCATGGACAGGTTTTAAGTGGGGCAAGAGGGTAACAAAATCTGAGCCTTGTACACTTAGGTTTAGTTTTATCCCTCCATGGATAAAACACTATAGCTCCCTCTCTCATGCTCCTTTCTTGAATCTTTTTAATGTATAGCTTCATTATCTTCTACCTAGAGGTAAAGGCCAAAGGAAGAATTGCGCTCTGGGAAAGCACTATTCTTGTACTGGCCTTTCTGAAGTATGGCTTTATGAACTGCATCACATTTCAGAAGATATGTTCTGCTCTAGAGACAAGGGTTGGAATTGAGCAAGAGTTCTTATCCCAGGAAGTCATTGGTTTAATCCAATTAACTACCTAGTGGAAAATCTCTCCATCCTAGTGATGCTCATGCATTATAGCCAAGACTAGGGCCTTGCCAACATGTCTTTGCAAATTTCATTAGCAGTGGCTATTTCTGTCTTCTTCTAGGTCATTAATGAGTTTGTTAAATGAGGCCAGTTCTGACACCAGCCTCCCTCTGACATGCCCCAGTAGACCTTTTCCTTCCAACCAGACGTAGTTCCCATTTATCCCTGATTACGTAGTATTTTCACTCTGCCAGCATTCCATTTAGATGACAGCATTCAAAAACAGGCCAATTTAATTTGGAGCACAACTCGTATGGAAGTCGTTGTCAAATGCATCACTGACGCCCACAGAATGTTGCTGTACCTCCTGTCACCTGCTTGTTCTCCCATTCTGTCTCTGTTGCACTTCCTCCTGTTGCTATTTTCCTACCAGGATTTTTTTTTTTTATGTAGTAAAGTTCATATAACCTAAAAGCTACTATATTAACTTTTTAAAAATGTTCAGATCAGTAGTGTTAAGTATTTCACATTATTGTGCAAGAAATACCCAGAACTTTATGTTGCAAAATTGAAATTCTGTACCCATGAAGCTACTCTCCACTTTCTCCTCCCCCAGCCCCTGTTTCTATGAATTTGACTTTTATAGGTATCTCATATAGTGGAATCATATAGTGATGAGCTTATTGTTCACTTGGTATAAAGTCCCTAGGATTCATCCAGGTTGTAGCATGGGTCAAACTTTATGTCCTTTGTAAAGCTCAGTCATATCCCATCATATGTATATGCCACATTTCGTTTATCTATTCGTCCATCAATGGGTACTCAGATTGCTTCCGCCTTTATTGTGAATATTGCTGCTATGAAAATGAGTGTGCAAATATCTCTTTGAGACCATGCTTTCAATTCTTTTTTAAAAAGATTTATTTTCATTTATGCATGCATACAAGAACTGAGGTGTAGGACAGAGGTACAGGGAGTGGGGGTAGGTGAGAGGATTCACAAGAGACAGAGTGGGGAGCAGAGCTACTGAAATACACTGGTGAGGGGAGCAGTGGGTGAGACAGGAGAGGTCTGCTGTGCCATGTGGGTTAGCTCCCTTGCTGGGGATTGAACTCAGGCCATAGAGGTGATAGCATGATAGCACTGAGACTTAACCCCTAGGACACCAGGGAGGCCCTGCTTTCAATTCTTTTGGATATATACCCAGAAGTGAAATTGCTGGATCATATGATAATTCTATTTTAAATTTACTACTTTCCATAGTGGCTGCACCACTTTATATTCTTACCAACAGCACGCAAAGTTTCCAATTTCTCTGCATCTTCACCAACATTTGTTATTTTTTAAGTTTTAGATAGTAGCCATCCAAATGGCTGCGAGGGAATACCTCATGGTGGTTTCGATTTGCATTTCTCCCATGATTGGTGATGTTGAATATTTTGTTATATGTTTGTTAGCCATTTGTGTATCTTCTTTAGAATTGTCTACCAAAGTTCTTTGCCCATTGTTTAATTGGGTTATTTGTTGTTGTTAAGTTGTAGGAGTTCTTTATATATTCTGGATACTAACCTTTATCCAGAGGATAAAGGACAGTTCTTTGACACACAAACCATTTCTAGCATTTACAACCTTTAGTTGTATGCTTTACAAATATTTTCACCTATTCTATAGATTGCCTTTTTACTCTGTGAGTTATGTTGTTTGATACACGGAAGTGTTTTATTTTGATATAGTTTCGTAACAGGTTTTATGGTTTTAGCAATAATCATATTTCCTTTAAAAACTATCAGTCTTTGATGTTCACCATGCATTTTTCTCTACCATCTAAATCGGATTCTTTCACCTTTAGTTGGGTTAGCATTTCTGAATCACATCTGTTGGTATTAATTGCCACAATATGAAAGAAATGCCACTAACAACTTGAAATAAGAAAAATAAGAAAGTGGGATAGGCCTCCCCGGTGGCGCAGCGGTTAAGTGCTGCGCTGTGGAGCTGTCAGCAGCGGCGACGCAAGTTCGATGCCCAGCCGGGGAGAATCCCACATGGTGTGGCAGACCTTTCCTGCCTTGCCCGCTGCTCCCCTCAGCAGTGTATTTCTGATCTGCCTGTTCTGCTACCCGCTCTGTCTCTGGTGAACCCTCTCGCCACCCCACGCCTCTGGCCTGTATCCCAGCTTGTATGTATAAATAAAAAATAAATCTTTAAAAAAAAAAAAGTGAAACCATTTGATATTTAAAAAAAAAAAAAGAAAGTGGGATAGGCGATTTGTCATTTCATTTGGAAAATTTAAGAGATGGAAAGGGTTAGTAAGCTCTAATACTCACTGTAATAATGATAATTCCGTATAGCATTCTGCAGTGAATAATTCCTTTCTTCTGTAATAACCCTTCATGAAAGAACTTGTTATTCCCATTTTACAGATGAGAAAAATAATAATAAAAAGAGGTACCTGCTCAGTTTCACACGACTGGTATATGCCCAAATACATTAAGCATTTTTCTGTTCTGTGCTAGAAGATACTGGCAAATCCTTCGGAAAAGAAGGGGGTTGCCTCTCATCTCATTTGTCTCATTTCATTCCTCCCCATGTCACAAAATTTATAATAGCCTAACTAGCATATGTAGGCATTGTGTTGAAAACATCACATGATATTTCATTAGTCTATACCTCACTGTGTGAGGAAGGTAGTTTGAGGCTCAGTTAAAGACCCTTGCCCAAGATCATGCTTCTAAGAAGTAAATCAAGTATTTGCACCCAGGTCAGTCTGATTCTAGAACTGTCTCCCTCAATTTTAGATAATGGAGAAGAACTTAAAGCAAATCTTCTTAAATAAGCCACACTCTGCTTACATTGTCTTTCTTATAAAACTATTTTAAAAAACCCTTTTATTGACCCATTTCATTTGAAGTTTGTTATAAATGAAGGGTGTAGTCTCAAATCTCTGCTCTCCAACTAATTAGCTTTCAGAAAAACTTTCAGAAAGACATAAACTCCATTTAGCCTCAATTTCTTCACCTGAAAACTACTCATTATATTACCTATATTATGTGGTGGGCTTGAGCAGTAAATGAACTAATGTAAGCACAAGTGCTTAGCAAACAGTCAAACATAGTAAACACCCAATAAATGCCAGCTATTAGTATTAATTTATAGGCAAATTTCATTCATAAAGTATATACCATAATGACTATATGGCCTTAACCTAGTTCTCTGTAAGTTTTCCTTGATAATCATAATACATAGGAAGAGGACCCATAGTGGAAATTTTTGCTGAAAAAATTCACTATGGACAGATGCTACCTAAGTTAGGACTTGATATAACTGTAAGTTATAGAAAAACCTAAATAACATTGCATTGGACACACAAAGCTTATTCTTTCACAGAAAAGAAAACTAGAGAGACAAAGCGGAACTGATGTGGCCATATCATAAAGTCATCCAGACCCAGAAACTATCTACCTTTTTGCCTCACCATCTCCAGGCCATAACCTCCAACTTCAAAGTAACCTAATGATCCAATATGGCAGCAGGAGCTCCAGCCATCAACAATAGAAAAGAGGATGAATAGGTGGGAAAGGCACAACTCCCAGCTTTAGGAAGTCTTCCGGGGAATTGCACATAACACTTCAACTTACATATCATTGACCAGAGTTGAGTCATAGGATTGGCTTTACCTAGCAGTAAGACAGGCTAGGAAATGGAGTCTTTTAGATAGTTGGTTTTATTTCCAATCTAGACAGAATTCTGTTGCTGAAAAAGAGAGAAGGACTATTGGGATGGCAATATTGCCTCTTTGCCTCAGAGGCAAACATTGGTGGTGATTGATGTTTTAGAGTAGTGTGTACCTTAAATTCCAGTTGCTTCTGAAGTTGGAGAGTGTCTGGGGAAAGGAGTCTCGGAGATCTCTGTTTGTGTGGTTTATGAAAGGTTTATTTTGCTAAAAGGATTCCAGTGTAAAAAGCAACTCTGCAAACCACCATGGTAGAGGAAGGACAAAGTTTATTCAAAATGAGACTGGAGACAGGACACTGAAGGATGGGGATGGGGAGGAGATATACTTGGAAGTATTAAAAATAGAGTTGACTGTGGTGACAGAGAGTTACCTGTGTGCAAGTCCCTATACCCAGTCAGAGAGGCAATTCCCTTGACTTGTCGCCTTGTGTTGCAGCTGTTGTGTTGGGGAGAGATGTCTGTACCAAGTGGGATGTGGGATCAGTACTCATGTTTGGATTATGTTGGGTTTAACCACATGTGTGCAGAACTGATTGACCCTTTGGATCAATGACCCCACTGAACTTTCCAGTCTTACTTTGGGCAAGCTGATGTCTTGACTTTTCTGAGGCAGTTCTGTATTCAAAATTTTCTGTTCCGCAGACTTACAAGGACATTTATGCTTGTCAGATCATGCATTCTGATTTCTGGTACTCTATGCTCTGCCAAAGGATTGATTCACTCTTCCCCACATGTTCCCCAGCCTTATGCATCAGTAGGTATTTGATAAACATCTGTTGATAGGAATTGCTGCTCGTCAGACAATGCAATTGACTTTCAAAATACCCTGGCCCTCACTCTAAATCTGTGTAGTAAGAGCGCCTTTTAATGAAGTCAGATGTTGCTCTTCAGTGGTTAAATTCCTTGGAGGGGTCCCATATGGACCCTTTGGGTACTGAAGTCCAATCCATAGAGAACAGGGCTTTGAGGAGGACTCAGGAGAGGTATCCCTGCAGTGAGCAGTTGCTTGATAAAGGGGGCCCTTGGGCTAGGCCTGGCTGTCCACCTATCCCATCCTCTGAGGGAGCCCTTCCCTCGCCCCTCCCTCAAGGTTCCTCCTCAGTCCAGTGAGAGCCTGCACCCTCTCTCAATTCAGAGCTCTGGTGCTATGGAAGAAGCCACTGCCATCGCCTACTCTATGAAAATCCTGATTTTTGTATCTCCTGCTCATAGGGGGCCCTTCTGGAGGTTTTGTGGAAAGCTAGCTCCCTTTCTGACTTCTGCTCCAGAAGTTACTGAACCTCTCTGATCTGTTACCATCTGATCTTCTCCTGCTACCAGCCCCCCAGAAAGGAGGGGAGTCAGGGCCAGGCTCGTGTTGCCTGACTTCAGGGAAAAGTTGCTCCTGACAACCCCAGTGGGGACTCTTCTGTAGATTTTCTTACCACAGTCACTCAGAGAAGAGCACTGCCCCAGGCCTTCAAGGACCCATCCCTATTTCTCTAGGAAATGCTTTCAGGGTTGCATACCACCATGGGGGTTTAGAGGGTGGAGGTTGCCTCTGTTGCAGACACCATGTTGTAAGGAAGATCAAACATCCAAATGGGACCTGCGAGAATGTTCCTGTTGGCATGAGTGACTCTGTAGCTCAGTTCTAAACCCTTTGTGGTATAAAGTGGTGTGTCAAAACCTGATGCCTCAGAGTCACCTGGGAAGCTTATTAAAATTGTGAATCTTGGGTCTTATCCTAGGAGACTCTGACTCAGAGAGGCTGATATGAGGACCAGATGTCTGCATCTTGGACACTGTCCTCGGGTTGTTTGGAGCAACCAGTGGTGAAGGGATCTCTAGAGGAAGAGGTCTTCTACATGGGCAGTGGGTGCACACCTGTTGTGGTCTCATGGAAGAGCACTGTCTCTGGGTCAGAGGACAGCACCAAATGTTGGGACAATCAATACTTGCAGAGAGTACTTGGTAACTCAATGGGAGAACTTGGAGAGGTTAAATTTTTCATCTATTTTAGATTACCCGGGGCATGAGAGCACTCTCTAAAAACAGAGTAGATCTAAAAGGAGTGAATTAGACTGGGGAGGAGGCAGGGGTTTTGTTAGGAAGTTTAGAGATGGTGAAAATTAGAGGTCTTTGTGCATAAGAAAGGAGTTGTTGCCGTATGTTTTGCAATATAAGTGTCCTTTTTGCCATCTCTTCCAAGTCTTCATTGAAGGCCCATGAGTTTTCAGTGTTGTTCGGTTGGGATTTGTGTTTACTTTGGATGTGACACTATGCTGAGATTGGCCTACCAGAGGCCCGTTTTTTTTTTTTTTTGATTATAGATGTAGATATACTACCCTTGCAGGATTTTTATGAGAATTTGAAGTGTCAAATAGTACATAATCAAGACCAAAAAATGGTACCCATTATTGAAGTTCGAGTAACAACTGAGTGCCTACCGTTTACTCTATGTTGTGCTAGGCACTGGGGATAGAGAAGGTGAAAGAGGAGTTCTCAGATTGATTTAGTTGACTTTTTACATAAGTATGTGCTCCAGGAAGGTCTGGTTCATGATACACACGTCAGGTACCTGGCTACATAGCTTTGAGGAGAAGTCTGTGAGAAGATGAACCACATATTTAAGAATCTGATCAATTCAAGAGTGTCCAAACTGGAAAGAATCTTAAAGAATATTGATTTCATTTCCCACAATTTAGTGATGAGGATATGAGGCCTGCAGAGGTGAAAGACTCAGCACCATCTATAAATTGTTATTATTTTATTAAGCGTTTAAGGATGTGGTCATTATTTATGGGGCATTTTTAGAAATTATTAAACATAAGCCTTTTTACAGAGAGAGCATGAAGCATAAAATATCAGCGCAGAAGTTTATCTAAGGCTCATTCTGCTTATTTTACTAATTACCCAGGAAGCAAGGCGTCTGGAGACAGGAGTACAGATTTGGTGTATTGCCTCGATCTGCCATCAGAGACCCAGGCTTTTAAAAATCTTCCTGCTCTGCCATCTCCAACATGTTGGCATTTTGTTCAGAGACTGGCAAGCCTGAAATGGTTGTCTCAACTCCAAGCATCATGCTTTACACAGTCACATTCAAAAAAGGAAAAATGTAGCAGACTATCACTATACCTGTTTATCATGGAGCAGTCTTCCCAGACACCTCCAGCAGAATTTTGCCAGTTCTCATGGCTAGAGCTGTGTCACCTGTCAACCAACCCCCAGCATAATTTACTAGGTTTGAAGAAGGATTCCTCTTTCTTGACATGTTGCTTCTCAGACAATGTGGAATTCTATAAAAATAAGCCTAGGGATGGCTAATGGGAGAGAAGGAATGGTGTTTGCTACATGATAGGTGAGAGGCATAGATCCTGGAATTGTTTTTGGAGTAGTATATTGTAAGGCTTCTTCTAGGTGGGTTAATAGTTAAGCACATGGGCTTTAGAGTCACACAACTTAGTTAGAACTTGGCACCAACAGGGCTCGGTATTACTCATTTCTCTTGTCTGTTAATTGGGGTGATAATAGTGTCTTCCTCCTAGGTTTGGGGATTATTATTATTTTGCAATAGTGAGTTGGTGATTCTGTGAAATTTTAAGTACTTGCAATAGTGTCAAGCACACACTGAACATTCAATAATATCAGTTGCTTAGATTTTGGAGCCATGGGTACTGTAAATTTAAATTCAGTTGACCATCATTCAAATCAAACTTGTATTACACCTTCCTTATTCCCTACGCCCGTGGCTGTACTTTTCTAAGTGTAAAACAAGGTTATCTGGTATAGATAGATCCCCTCCTCTGGGACTTCTTTTTTAGCCCAAGAAGTACACACAGGATTTTGCTGGTGCTTCTTTCTAATTTTCAGATACACTAGAGTGAACCCTATAAAAAGCTTACTCAGGCCCAGAATCCATTTATTGGATCTCAAATTGGATGTTTGCCTTTCAAGTCCAAATCAAAACAACAATGCAATTTACCTTATCTACTTTACATTTCTGGCTCCCAGAGAGTGGACTTGGCAAGGACCTCATCTCCCAGGGTGCCAGGGCACACAACCGGGAGCAGGAAACTGAGCCAATCTGGAAAATTTGGAAAATATCAGAAGACTAACAAAGTCAATGCCTCAATTCAGCTTATGGTATTGACGGGAGGGCATGTTTGCTTGGAACATACTCACCAGCGTTATAAATGTACCCGCAGAAAGTGGGGCTGGCAGCAAGAGG
Organism: Scalopus aquaticus; assembly: GCA_004024925.1. Classification (NCBI taxonomy): domain Eukaryota; kingdom Metazoa; phylum Chordata; class Mammalia; order Eulipotyphla; family Talpidae; genus Scalopus; species Scalopus aquaticus. The sequence goes on along the minus strand of PVIJ01005542.1, from coordinate 65,234 downwards.
AAGGGCCGTCATTCTTTCCAAGATGGGAGGTGGACGGATCTGTTCAAGGTTCTTCTCCCCATGGTGACCTTGACACAGCTTGGCATAATCGGCCTGCCAATTTACCATTGCCCTTTTTATTTCATTCCCCAGCATTTCCCTGAGAGTTCTAAAAGTGACCAGGATGTCCCCAGAGGACCTTGGGGCTGGAACTGGTGGTTGTAGGCAGTTGCTCCCGTACAGCGGGTTTCAGATGATAACGGACAGACACCTGCCTTGCCACGTGAGGGGAATCAAAACTTTTCTCTTCACCTACAAAATGTCAGCCCCATTGGCTCTTCCATGAAGCTATTTCTACTGATCTTGAGAAAAGTCACGAACCTGGCCATCTTGAAACTGATTATCTTGGAAAATGGAAAAATCCAGGAAATACTTTTTATTGTCCATTTTATTCTTCCCTCCCTTTCATTTTTCTACTTTTTGGGGACAGATCTTTTCCCTTTTCCTCTTACCTATGCTATTTAGGAAAACAAGGATTATATTTATGTTCCTTTGGTGGTTATTTAAAAATATTTAAAATGTCTACTTAGATATATATTTTTTTTCTAACAGAACCTAGAGCTACCTGGCATTTCTATCCTTTCTCATCTTCTGCTGATCACTCTTGTTAAGCCATGGGGAGTTTGCATACCCTCGTGCATTTTAGAATTTTTGTCTGCAGGCTCAGGTTAAGTGGGCGTTTCCTTTTCTCTCTCACACACTCTCTCTGCTTCCCACCACCACATGGCGCAGCAGACCTCTCCTGTCTTACCCACTGCTCCCCTCAGCAGTGTATTTCAGTCAATCCGCCTGTTCTGCTCCCCACTCTGTCGCTGATGAATCCTCACACCACCCTCACCACCTCTGGCTTACACCCCAGCTCTTGTATGCTTAAATAAATAAATCTTTTTTAAAAATCTTGAGGCCACTGCTCCAGAAGGACGAGGTGTTGACATACTGTGTAGAGATTGAGAAGTTGAGCCACTGATGACTGGAATGGAAGCAGAAAGGGCATCCTGAGGGTACCCATGGAGACATTTGGGAAAGGGAGGGGCAGTCTCACTTGTCTGCTTAGATATCATAATTTGCTGGTTCAAAATCACTGGTTTGATGCAGGTTTATTAATCCATTTATTTTATTTGAGCACCACTTCCCCCTACTCCTACAGGGCTGAGTCATAGTTTTTCCCAATTATACCTGTGTTGCAGAGGGCTGCCTCACTATCATGCTGGTTTGTCTTCTCTGAAAAAATGGCCTGACACACTGGATTTCCTGAATTTTCCTATTTTAGATTCTAGTAGTAGCCCAAAGAGAGGTGCTGATAATAACTTTCACTTGTGCTGAGTTCTGCCTTTCAGACTGTCCTGAACATGGTGCATGCTATAGCTCACATAATTTTCACAATACTCCTTTGATGCAGCTAACACAGTAACTTCCATTTATAGGTAAAGAAACTGAAGGACTAAGACAGCTAAATAACTCAGGATATGTGGCTGTTAAGCAGTGTACTGGGGCTTCCATCCAGGCCAAGGTGGTGATGCTTACGCTCAGTTCTCAATAAATAGAGAGTCCCTACCATGTTCAAAGCACTGCATCAAATGTGTTTGGATTTCAAATTTTGAAATCCAAAAAGGCTACACACAATCCTTGTCCTCAAGGAACATTAACTGGGTCCAAGGGACAAAAGTCATCACAAGTCAAATGAAATTAAAACACAGTACAGAAACATGACAGACAAAACAGAGTAGGATGTGGTCAAGATGTCAGATAGAAGAGACATGGATAGAAGAGACCTTGGGAAGCCAGACAGAATTCAGAGTTCTAGAAGATGAGGCAAGGGAGAAAAAAGGGAGATGGCTAAAAGTTGTGAGAGAAAAGTCCATGGAGAACAAAAAGGAAGAATTTTGGATTGAAAAGTGTGAGGGGCCAAGAGGAGAAGGACTAAGAATGTCTTTATCATTTTTTTGTGTACAGAGGGGATGGTGAAATTTTCTGAGTATTAAATCACATATTATTTTAGGAGGAGTTGCTGGCAGAAATGTGCCAGGGGATTGTAGTGGGGAGACCCTTGGAAACTAGTCAGGAGACTGTGTAAACTTAGAGAGTAGACAGAACACAGAACTCAAGGATCCTGTGATTCCGAAACTGACTGAATGGAGGATGTGATGCAATGAAGAGTCAGCAAGGAGGGTGGTGAGATTGCTCAGAATCACTTAGCTAAATCCCTCCTAATTATAAGCAGCGTCTGAACTAGCCACAGATCTTGGGCTTTGTTGCATGGGAAATTTACAGCTAATTAATTTACCTATATTCCTCTCCCAATTTAATTATTTCAGTGTTTTAAATAAGCATTTCCTCTCTTGACCCCATGGACATGTAAGTGCATTTTCAAAAGAGGACGTCTTCTAATTGAAATGGTTACTTACCATGTGGGAAGAAAGGCTCTCAATGCACCTGACTCTCAGCTGCATCATTCAACCAAAGGCTCTCAAAGCTCTTTGCTCTTAGTTTAACAAAACTGGGGCCAGGGGCTGTTGTTGTTTCTAGTTTTTCATGGCCATAGTTCCCTTTGACAATCTGATTATAAATTTAGGGGATTGAACACCCCATGAAGTCCATTTACTAGTCCAGATTAGAAACCTGAAGAATTGAGGAATAAGAGATAAACTGAGAAGAAATTTTCTTTAAGAAGGAAACTCTCCAAAGAGACTATTTGAATATTTTAGGAGTTTGTTTCCTCCTCTCCTTAAAGTGAGTGCCCTTGAAGAATCCTGTCCCTCAGAGTTATCAAGGGCAGCCTGGTCCTTGCAGGTGGGACCCTCCCTACTTAATCTCCAGTCATTTGAAAAACAAAACCTGTAATAGCCCAAGCTCCAGCTAACAAAGGCCAAGATTATTTTAGCAACTGGAAAGAGAAAGGGCCTGGACAGAGGGGTGTTGGAGGATGAAGGCTTTCTTTTGGCTGGACTCCTGCTTACTTCTCTGAGCCTTCTGTCCCCCAGACACTCCAGTCTAAAGGCAGAGCTCAGAAAGTCTGGCAGCAGTTGAACTGAAACGCATTCCAGCTTCTGGTGGGCTCCTCAGCTCTGGAGATTTTTGACCAGAGAGCTCGGAATTTCCTTGCAGCTGCAGATTTTCTCCTGCCTCTGAGTAGGGTCAGTTCTTGCCACTCATCTCCATCCCCTCTGCCTCCTACTTGGTTTCCCTCTCTGATTTTACCCACATGCCAAAATGGCCTGTCAGGGTTGACAGATCAAAGGAGACCAGAGCTCTCAGACCATAAAATAACTTAATCCCTCCTGTGATTTATCCAAGTCCCAACAACTGGCAAATGGGATGAAGGCCCAGGGCTTCTCCCTTCGTTTTCCCAGAGTTGCTGAAAAGTTGGATGATGCAATTTATGTGAAAACACTTTGTGAATTATATAGATACATATGTGTGTGAGAGGTATATGTTATAAACAGAGGCCCCACTCGAGATGTTTAACACAGAAAGAAGAGTATAACCTCTGACTCTGAAGATAGACTTAGGTTTAACCCCCATGCTCCACCATCAACAAGCTACTTAGCTTCTCTGAGCCACAGTTTGCTCATTTGTAAAATAAGAAGAGAAATTGTGTCTACTTCCCGTGGTTTTTGGACTCAGATATGGCATCTAGGCAACTCTCAGTAAATACTGGGAAATATGTGAAGGATGAAAATCCACTGACTCAAAATATTCTTAGATATTATGTTCAGTTAACAGAAAACTCATTTCCACTTCACTTATGGTAGCACATAAAGATGTCCCTTGAATGCTTGTTGAATCCATCCTCAGATGAATTCCTTGGCTTTCTAGAAATTTCTCAGTTTTGGTCAATCAATGAAGCCAGGGCAGGTAGCTGTGTGCTGACTTCTCAGATTATAAAGTACGGATTCTGGGAGATCTATAGGGACCAGGAGGAGAGTGTCAAAGGCCCACTCACTGGGAAACAAAGGAAAATCAAGCCACAGTCTTGATGGGAGCCAGAACAACTGGGAGTAAAGAGTGATCTAGAAGGAAGGCAGAGGGTGCCAGTGAGCACAGGCTAAAGTTCAGGTGCCAATGCAATTGGAAAGTTTTATTGTGCAACTATTTACAGAAAAGAATGGGACCTGAATCCCCAAGCATCCAGGAATTGTTATCTTTCCTATTCTCAATATTCATCTTTATACCTAATTTTATATTCTGATTTTTTTTTCTTTAAAGTGTCACCCAAATCATATAAGCTCAAGGCATGACTTCAACTGGGTCCGCCCCTGTATGCTTCTCCCACAGAGTAAGCTGATGGAGTCTTCCTTCTCCTTTGAAGGCTGAGTGTTCATGTCCAGGTATGGCTTCTGACAGCAAGTGCACAGCTTAAGGTGAGCTTTGTGGTCTTTTGCCTTGTAGGAGCAGATAAGGCCATGAAAGGCACAGATGTGATGGTGTGAAAGAAAAAGTGTGACTGGGAGAAATTTTTTTGTTGAGATGAAGTTCAAAACCTGGTTCTGGGAAGAAATTAGGATACCTGATAAGATACTTAACCTATTTTTTGAAACATAATACAATTAAGACTTGTTCTGGTACGTGATCACCTACCCACCCACCCAACCACTCAGCTGACTGTTGGTTGAGAGTCTAGTGACCTTCAACTGAACATTCCTTTATGCATCTAGTCTTAACGTTATTATCTAACCACTCTCTTTTCCTTTATAATTTCCCTACCAAGAGGGATTTATTGAACTGCTCTCCTGGAAGCTAAGTCTCTTATAGCAAGATTATAACAAATCTTTGGCCGATCTCTTAGCCAACTTGTCTGACACAACTTCCCTACCCCCCACCTCTGTTTGTCAACCTTGGACCTTGGCAATCCTCATTCACCATGAACGTTCGTTTAGCAACTCCCTTTACTTTTCAGCTTTAAGATGTCCCCATGTAGGGCCTCCCTGGTGGCGCAGCGGTTGAGCGCTGTGGTGTGGAGCTGTCTGCAGCTCGCGATGCCAGTTCGACGCCCAGCCGGGGAGAGTCCCACATGGTGCGGCAGACCTCTCCTACCTTGCCCGCTGCTCCCCTCAGCAGTGTGTTTCTGATCTGCCTGTTCTGCTCCCCACTCTGTCTCTGGTTAACCCTCTCGGCGCCCCACACCTCTGGCTTCTACCCCAGCTTGTATGAAGAAATAAATCTTAAAAAAAAAAAAGATGTCCCCATGTAACCATCTTCTCTCCTCAACTGAATATTAAGCAACTTCTACAATAAAGATGCAGTCTTCTATTCATTTTCCCCACCTTTCTCTTTTCCCTGTATTAACTCCTGACTTCTGATTCCTCCAGGATCAAGGACAGGGCTAGTGCATAACTAGGAATTAAAAAATTTGGGCTGTGGACTGTTATTTCCCAGGTGTGATGGGAAGGGAGCCATGCTGTATCCCAAATCACTTTGGTCTGATCAAGGCCTGCAGGTGGCACAGCCTGCCAGGACCTGTGCTCCATCAGCCATGAAGCCAGAGGCACAGACCAGAGTCCCCAAACCAGAGCCACAAAACTAAAGTCATGAACCCAGAGCCCACTAAACTAGAGGCATAGACCACAAGACACAAATCCAATCTGGAGCAGGGGGGAAAGGACAGCATCAACTTTTTTGGATTGGTGGCTTAGAATATGGCTTATAACCTTAGAGTAGGAATGCTTCTCTATTCTTACAGCTTGCTACCCCAAGCCTTTGTTATTTTTGTTTGATTGTTTATCAGTTAATTTTGAAAATTTATTATTATGGGCTTGGTTCAAGAAGAAATTGGCCCATCAAGTGTGGATGGTGCCCCAAATCATCTTTCCACTTATCACTGGATTAGCAAGATCAAAATGTGGGGCTGGACTCTGGCCCAGCGTCCCCACTCACCTTGCATGACCTTGGTGAGTTATCTCATTTCTCTGAGCCTCAATTTTCTCATTTGCGCAATGTAGGCTTGCCAATATTCAGTATGGAAAGGGACACTTTTGAATTTCGGTTTCTTAAATTGCAAAATGAAACAATAAAGAAATTGATTGCATAATTGTCCAGCATTTTAATAGGTTAAAATTCTTGTGTGTATTGAATGCCTTGTTGAAATTTTAGAAACCTCTTGCATTCAAATAGAGACAAAAGACTGCACTATCTCAGAGTGAGAAGTGGGAATGGGCCTTTGGGACAGAATCTTGGTTCTGGAAGAAAAGCTTCAGTGGATCCTCCTTTTATTTAGATGAATATAGGTCAAGTAGCCATTCTTTTTTTTAAGATTTACTTTGAGGTTTGTGAAGTAATCCAAATGCAAATATTTTAACCTGGGATTTTAGTCTTTTTCGTCATGTAAACTATCATATGGAGTAAAGGGTAGATGCAGGGAGAGGACACAACTTGATAAAAATATATATTTGTTTTTCACTCTCCACTTTTCCCCAGTGGAGGTGGATTGAGTTTGAGGCAATTAGTAATATGAAACTAAGAACACTTACCATACAGGATTGTTGTAAAATAAGTGCTTAAGCATATTGTTTGTGCATTAGAACCTGTTGCTTGAGGTCAGGAGGCACCCCGTGTGCACAGGGCCATGGCATTTCATGGTGGAGTTAGGTGTGGGGACCAAGGCCTCAGAGCCCATGCAGACAGAGGGGCTACTCGGGAACCATCTGGGCCCAGAGTTGGGCAGGCCTCTCAGAGTCCTTTGGGTCATTCCCTCTGGCCCTTTCTAGTCACAGGGCCACGGTCTAGCTCTGTGTCCAGTCAAGATGCCTGTCCCTTACACACACACCCTTTTCCTCACTTTGTTTCTCTTCTGGTCTCAATTCTGATGATTCAGAATTCAACATAGAAGCCCTTTATTCCCTAGTGGGACTGGTTGGTCCATACGGCAGAACTCAGACTGCGGAAAGGAAAGAGTTTATTTTCCCTGGAAGGTACGAAGGGTCCAGATTTTGGGATTCCTCATGCAGGCCCACCAACAGGTGGTGGTTGGTCAGGATTACTTTTTTTCTCTCATCTCTCACCTCTCAGAGCAGCTTATGAACATAATCCTTTCAAACAAACACAGTGATCTCTCCAAAAGGAATCTTCTTTCTCTATCTCATTAGGCACAGAACAAACCTGTGAAGAATGTGGCAGACAGAGCAGGTGCGGTAAGGCCCCCTCCCAGTTTCAGAACAGAAATGCTCAGTGAAACATTAAAAAAAAATTCAACATATAACTAAACTATATATTTAAAGAAACCATGCATTAAAGAGAGAGATTCTCAGATACCAGGAAAGCAGAACAGAAAGTCTGAGTGGCAGATGGGGTGGGGTGGGGTAGGGGACAAGGGCAACAACACAGATGAAGGCCATCAGGGTGGGCTAGAATTGAGACCTCAGCACTGTACAAGGAGGGGAGTTGAAAGGGAGCACCCATAAATCTAACTGGGAACCTCAAAGGGCTGCCCTTTCCTTGAAGGGAAGACCAGGAAGGCTCTGACAGTGCCGGGGGCTTGCCATCTGTTTGCGACCCGTCATGGGAATAATACCACTTTCAAGAAATCAGAATTCTAAGTATGACTCATGCTGGGATATTCAGTCAAAATTTTACCTTATCTGGATCATGCAGAATACCATTTAAAAAATGGAAGTGAAAAAGGCTCCAATCAGTAAAAATATCAGGGTCCCGGCAGAGGCAACTGGGGAGCCCTGCTGGAGCTGAGTCCACAATCCCCGGCACGTCCGAGCCCCATGGGAAAGAACCTTGCTGCTCATATGCTTGAAATGAAAAATCACGGGTCACGCCATGAAACAAATTCCACAAGGGAAAGATATTCAAGGCAGGAAGTAATACAATTAATACCCTGAGAATTAGAGAAAATCAAATAGTGTTCAAAAGACGCTTAAGTAAGAACCTTTGGAATTATAACAATTCTGAGTACTTGCTATATGCCAAGCACTGCTCTAAGCACTTTCTAGGCATGACACTCACACACCAGTCCAGTGGATTAGAGACCATTATCTGTGCTGGGTACATGCTGGGTAACCGAGGTCGTGCCGTTGGGAAATGGAGCCAGATGTGGAATAGTAGGCTCTTGGCAGCTCTTGTCTCCTGATCACTGTGACAGAGACTGAACTGTCCACCTGACTCTGCTTCTCTCTCCTCCAGAGTGAGGATCATAGCTGGGCACGTGGCTGTCCAGGCCCCCTGCGGCTCCCGTTCTCTGCTGTAGCTGCTGTGGCCCTGAGGTTTGCTCAGTTCTCTCTGATGGAATAAGAGCATAGTGATGTGGGTCACTTCCGGACTCGCACTCACAGACAGCGGAGGGTTTCTTTCCCTTTCTCACGATGCCGTCCAAACGTGACGCACCGGCTTCCATCATCCACACGAGGGCAATGCCTTAGGGCACCTCAAAGTAAGATAGAGGGGGTTTGTTCGTCAGTAGCTCCAATGGATCAAACAATCTACTAACCTAGATTATTACATGAAAGAAAAACCTTTCTGTTTCCTTTTGTCTGTGTTACTGCTTTAGTCCCTCTTGAAAACCAGTTATATGGTGGGAAATCAATCCCAGATCAATTACTAGACAGGTAGTCATCCTCTGCACCAGGGCGTGATTGCATGGAGCTGGTGGAGGGAAAAGGCAAAAACTGGTCAGGATGATAAAGAATAGATGGGTTTAAAAGGGAACCAGATTGATTTTTTTAGAAATGAAACCCTTAGTGACAAATTGCTCTACCAAAACTTTTTTGCAGGAGTTTGCCTTTACAGGGCTGGCTGAGAGGTAGACCAGGGGAACACAGCCAGGAGCAAGGGGACGAGCTTTGTGGATCTTGGAGTAGCCTAAGGAGGAGCAGGGAGGGAGCACCACGGGAACCATAGGCCACAGGTACACACAGACTGGAGGAGTATTTTCAGAAATAGTTGTTTTGGAGGTCAATGCTTATAGCTTGGTTATTCCCAGGGAAGCTCACCTGCCTTGTCAGCTTTCTGGAGAGTGAGAAATTCTCCTCAGGCTCTGCTGATTCTTTCTCTCAACATGAGAGAGTGTCGGAGGCCGGCTCCGACCAATTTTGGGTTCCCGGGGGTGGTAGAGAAAGCGTAGTGAGGATCTTCTCTACAGGCAGGCTAAATGGGGATCCCACGGGGAAGTCCTGAGCACATTAGTTCAAATCAAAGCATTTCTCCTCTGCTCAGAATAGTCCAAATCACCACATTCATTGGCGGGGCAGATAAAAGTGAGGAGAAAAGTCTCCAATGGCACAGAGAAGGTGTGCCTCAGTCCAATTTGAAGTTTCCTTTTCTACTTTTGGGGGCTCAACTTTTACAGTCACTTCAGGCCATCCACCGGCCATGATGAGGATTTGCAATGACCTTTCTATTGTGGACTAAGTGATTGTGAGCTCCCAAAGTTCATAGGTTGAAATCCTGAACTGCACTGTTACGGTTTTAGAAGGTGGTATCTTTGGAAGGTCATTAGGCCCTGAGGGTGAAAACTTCAGGAATGGGACAGTGCCTTTGTGAGACACCAGAGAGCTTGCATGTGTGCAAGTGTGCTCTCTCTCTCCCCGCTCTGCCATGTGAGGATGAGAAGATGGCATCTGTGAAACCAGAAACCAAGGGCTCGCCAGACATGAGGTCTTCCTCGATCTTGGACTTCCAAGCCTCTGGAACTGGGAGAGATGTTTGTTTTTGATAAGCACCCAGTTTATGATGTTCTGTCATAGTAGCTTGAACTGGCCAAGATGCTTGCTTTCTAATTCTTGGTCTCTTGGGTCTATGCATGCTCTTATTTCACAGACTTTGTCTGAAGTGCCCTCCAGAGTCATACCGGAGGTGCTCCTGCCTGAAAGTCATAAGAATCCTGGCCTTTGGGGTCGAAGTGAACAACTCTCCCAGTTCCCCAGGACTTCAGGTTCCCGAGATTCTGAATTTTCAGTGCTGACACTAGGACAGTCCAGAAAGCAGGGACGAGGGGTAGCCCTACTGATGAGACAGGAACTGGAGCATGATGACCTGGGCAATAGAAGTTATCTGGGGCTGTAATCAGTGGAACAAAGGGAGACAACCAAGTAGACTATTTTCTCTGGATCTCATTCTTCTTTTCTGGAACATAGAGCTGAGGGTAAGAAAGCTGACCAGTATGAGAACGCAGTCACGGGGGTGACAACAATTACAACACAGCTGCAGCCCTTGCAACTGCCTTTCTGCTTATCCCTCCACACAAATCCCTACAGTCTAGTCTCTAAAACACAACTATGAAATCCAGAGACACCCAAGTCTAGGCTAATAGCCCATTTTTCTTCTACCAGTATTTGCAACATTGCCATTCTAACCTAGTCAGGGATTCTAGGCTGTTCGCTGGTGGGGAGTGGCCTCGGACTTGACCTATTTCAGCAAATTTGGCCAAGTGTTTGGAAAGGCATCAATTCAGCTCCTCTTTGGGATCTGATTGCATGCTTTTCTTGGGATAGAAGTCTGCCCTTGTGTCCACACAAGCATTTATGCTCTTCTTTATTTGTTTGAGGCAGGGTAAGGGTACCCTGGTAGGTAGAATAACCTGTAGACAGCCACTTATGTGCTGGCATAAGCTTGTACAGCTCAAAGGAGCCAATTGTTAAATTTTCAGAGCCTGTTATAGAAAATTAAACAAACTCAGCAATTATTAAAATTGCATTATGCAAACTTACAATTAAATTATATTAAAGCAAAGATAATGAATACTTAAAAACTCATCACTTCCTAGTTACTTTACTGTTATCTCTGTCTTCAAGATTACATGTATTTACTATATCTGTGTGGTAGAAAGACTCTATAAGATGTCTGTGCATCTCTTCCCAATTCTGTATTCAACAGTGGTAGGTCAGTGGGTGAAATCAACTATGATGGGAACATTTATGCCACAGACACATACAAGTACCACAGGTTAACCTCCTGCCTTCTGAGAACCAGTTAGTAAACATTTTCCAGGCTGCCACTATTTAAAGTTATCATTTCTTGAGGACCTACTGTGTGCTAGGCCTAGTTCCTAGAGCTTTGTGAATATTTATTATTCATTCAACTCATGCTGAATCCTTGCCTACAATATACTGGATTCCATTATTATTAACTAACATATATTGAGTACCTACTGTGTGCCTGGCTCCTGAGTACCACATATGGATGTGCTCCTTATTCCTTGTGCTACTGCTTTGAGGGAAGTTCTCTTATCCTTGTTTTGCAGATGAGAAAACTGAGGAATTTAGAAGTTAAAGAACTTACCAGGTTCACACAGTAGCTTGTAGATCCATGTGGAACCCCAACATCTTAACTCTGAAGGCCAGGTGTTTAACCACTAAGTGGTTCTGGCTCTTGTTGCCTCTGGGCACCAGGGATGCAGCAACAAACAAGCAAAGTCCCTGTCCCTTTTGGGTTTACATTCTAGTCTGTGGGATAGGGGGGAGAAAGATGTTAATTGATAAACATAAAAATGCATTGATGTCAATGTTGTCAAGTACCACTGGTAAAAATAAAACAGGATAAGGGGTAATAGAAAACACAGAAGTAGAGAGGCTACATTATTTCATTTATCTTATTTTTCATATCATATTATCCCCATTTTACAGATTAGGAAATTGAGGCTAGAGAGTTTAAACACATATCGAAGGGTACACAGTTAAGTTTAGAGCTGGGGTTCACACCTACAGCAGCCTGGCTTCCAAGTCTGTGTACCCTCCTCCTGTGTGTCTGCCTCCCTCAGTTCTCAGGTTATCAAGCCCTTAGTGAAGCTTAAGTTTCGTGTGCAATCTAAACTCAGCTGGAATCTGCTCCGCGTCCATCCTCATTTGTTTCTCTGTTCCCCAAAGCCACATGAGAAGAGAAACAAGTCTCTGGCTCACAGTGATGCTGCAAGTTGGCAGGACTGAAGGCCGCGAGATGCCTGCATGAGTGAATATAACATCTGCAGTGTGGAGCCTGCTCCACGGTCCTTCACGTTGGTCTCCAGAGGGGCTTTGTCTATGAAAACAGACTTATTGTGGCTAATATAGGTCACAGGTGGCAAAGGCTGGGGACTGACAAAGAGTTTAACTGGATTCCATTAGCGCTCAAAACAAGCTCAGAGAATAGCATTGCAGGGACTTGTGGGAACTGCTCTTTAAAGCACCCCGCATTGCCTCACTGGAAATACTGTATTTAATGTCAACTTGGTTTGACCTTTAGTTTTGGTGGCATTTACTAATTCTATGAAAGCAGTCATTTCTCACTTCCTCTGAAGTCTGATAGAAAATCAGACCATTAGTTAAATCCAGCCCAGCCCAGCCCATGCAGAGGTGAAAGTCTTAAAACATTTCCCCCACCACCTGAAAAGAGATATAGGACAACCTCCATTATTTTGACTCATTTAAATTTCCGACACGAGCAAAATCAAAAGAAAGTGGTGCTGTAATAATAGTTCAAAGCATCAGCTTGATGTCTCTGGGAAGCCAAGAGAAGCCAGATCTCTCAAAGGGGGTCTGATTCTTGGGTGAAGAAAGCTCTCTTATTACAAATATTTCAGGTTCCTGGATAACTCAGTGATAGCTAGCTAGCTGATTTACTAGTTTTTCATTGCTATTGTAACAAATTCTCACAAACATAGCAGCTTAAAATATACTCATTTATTATCTCACAAATTAGACAGAAGTCCCAGTGGGCTCAGGTAGATTCCCCGCTCACGGGCTCACATGCCAACATGAAGGTATTAGCTGGGCTCTTATTGGAGGCTCTGGGGTGGGGGATGTGGAGACTCTCCTTTCAGGTTCATTGGGGTTGTTGGTAGAATTCATTTACTTGGTGTTGTAGGACTGAGGTCCCAGAGTCACGGCTGGTCCTCAGTTGGTGTTTATTTTCACATCTATAGGCTTCCTGCTTTCCTGACTGTCATGGCCTTTGGTCTTCAAAGCCAGCAATGGCAGATGGAGGGTCTTCTCAAAATTTAGATCTCTTTGACCTCTCTGGAATCTTTCCTGCTTCCATCTAGGGAATGAGCTCTACATTTAAGTGCTCATGAGATTATGTTAAATTCATCTGGATAATGTAGGTCATCCACCCTTCTGCAAAATCCCTTTGGCACACAATGAAACATCCTGGGCCCTGGACATTAAGATATGGACATTTGGGGATGGTGGAGAGTTCTACCTATCATTCTTGGCATCCTCTCCATCCCCGTGCAACCACACACCTGGATCACAGGACTCTGGAGGCTTGTGAAGGTGTTTTCAAAGCTGAAAGTACCATACAACTGTGAGGTCCAAGACCTGTCTTTAAGGTGAGAATAAACAGATATGCAGTTAGATACAGAGTCCACAACTTTTGTGAGGAAATGAGTGATTTTCTGTCCCTTAAAATTTATGTTAGTTCCTATAAGGATATTCATCCCTTCATTTTCATAAGTATTAATTGAGCATTTACTATGTACCTAGAACTATTCTAAATATGGAGAATATAAAAGCACAGAATGGACAAAAATCCCAGTTCTCATGAAGCTTACATTCTAGTATGGAAAGCACAAGATAAACCAAGTAAACAAGTTACACTATATGGTGTCCCCATTATCCAAAATCATGTTTCTTTCTTTCTTTTCAGTGGTTGCCATCTACCTTCACAAGTAATCCAAGTCTACTTTCAAATGACAATACACTGCTTCACAAGTAATGAAAGCATCTTATAATAGCAAACTATTCCTAATTCTTCCCTCCATCCCCTTATATCATTGCTGTTATTCATTTTATTTATATATAAACTATAATAAACTATAAAATAAATATTTGCTATTATATGTTGATCCATTAGATCATTTACTAATAAGAAAAATTAAAAATTTGATTTTACCTTCACTTACTCCTGTAATGTTCTTATTTTCTTTACATAGATCTGAGTTTCTGACATGTATCATTTTCCTCCTCTCTGAAGAATTTTTTCCAGCTTTACTGAGATATAATTGGCAAATAAAGCTATTATAGATTTAAAGTGTACAGTGTAATGATTTGATATACATAGTGAAAGGATTCCATAATCAAGTTAATGAATACATCTGTCATCTCCTACATTTACCTTTGGGAGTAAGGGTGTAACAGCTTAAGATGTACTCTTTTAGCAAATTTCAATAATGTATTAGAGTATTATAAGCTATAGCCACCATTCTACACATTAATTCTCATAATGTATTCTTCTTATATCTGAAATTTGTGTTCTTTTGCCAATCTTTCCCCATTCTTCTTAACATTTTTTGCAAAGCATATGTACTGGCAATGAATTATCTCAGTGTTTGTCTGCTTGGGAAAGGCTTTATTTCTCCTTCACTCTTGAAGGATAATTTCACAGGGTACAGAATTCTGGTTTGATGTTTTTTTTTTTCTCTTAACACTTAACATGGTTTATGAGGTGAAGCTGGATGTAACTCTTTGCTCCTCCATAGATAAAGTATGTTCTTTTTTCCTCTGGCTTATTTCAAGATCTTTTTTCTTTATCTTTTATTCTGCAGTGCATATGATATGTCTAGGTATAATAGTTAGGACACTTGTACTTGGTTCTCTGAGCTTCCTGAATCTGTGGTTTGATGTCTAACATTATTTTGTGGGAAATTTTCTGTCAGTATCATTTCAATTATTGCTTCTGTTTCTTTTTCTCTACTTCTGGTATTCTCATTCACATGTATTATGCCTTTTGTATTTGTGTTGCAGTTCTTGTATATTTAGATTTTTCCAGTCTTTTTGCCTTTAAACATTAGGGACTTCTATTGATATATCCTTGAGCCCAGATGTTCTTTCCTTAGCTGTGTCCAGTCTACTAATGAGCCCATCAAAAGCATTCCTCATTTTTGTCAGTGTTTTTGATCTCTAGCATTTACTTTTGATTCATAGAATTTCCATCTCTCTACTTAACGTTACCCATCTATTCTTGCATGCTATATTCCTTCTATATATGCTATGTATGCTTATATGCCTTTAGCATATTAATCAGTTGCTTTAAATTCCTAGTCTGATAATTCCAACATTCCTGACTCTTGTCCTAAGGACAAGATTTCTAAAGGGAGTTGTGTTTGCCTTTCCCCATGTAGAAGGACTAGAGAGAAATGGCTTTGCATTTTTCCCTTCCCCAAGTTATTTTGGCTCTAACCAAATTCCAGTAGTTTGGTACAATAGTTTCTTTGGTGCAGTAGCTTCTCCGGAAATAGGCCTTGTTAAAAAAAAAAATAACCAATTTGGACATATTTTAAAATTGTTACCTGTCTATTGTTCCCATGGGAAACACCAAGAGACTTTTTGCTGATTCACCATGAGAATCTTGTAGAGTTCTTAGAGGTAAAACTCACCAAAGTGTGAGGGCTCCCATGTGAATGGGAATGAGAATTAAAATCTCCAGCAATTTATCAAATGCAGTTTAGGTTTGCCTACCCTGGTCCAGTTTCTATGAAGGTTTCTCCTCCATAAGTTGTGATTATCATATCCATGTGTTTCTCTCTCTAATTGTGGTGTAGTGTGTTACCCTCTACATTCTACAACCACACTTTCCTGATGAATTTAAAAAGAGCTGTTGATTCTCTCCTTATTTGTTGTGGGGATGAAGTTATTACTTCCTAGTTCCTCACATGCTAAATTTGAATAGGAAGTCTCATTCCTTTCTCATTTAGTCTTCACCAGAAACCTGTAAATTGGTTATTGTTAGCTCCATTGCAGAGATAAGGAAATGGGCAGAAAGGATCATGGAACTTGTCTCAGGTTGCATTGCCTGAAACTGGCAGAATTGGGATCAAGTTTTCTCTGCTTATACAGTACATCATGGGCCTGGGCTTCCTTTGACCAGATTTGTGCTAGAGCTGACCTTGAAGTTTCTTAAATTAAAACTTGGGTATTTTGACTTGGGATTACAAATCGGTGAGTCTTGTAGGAAAATCCTGCTCTTGATCATCAGCGCATAATATGTCATTCTTTTTTAAACTTTAACTTTTCCTTCTCCTTAGGGAAAGAAAAAAATGGAGTGTGAAATATGCTCATTTCATTACTTGCTATCACCTCCAGTAAAATGATTTAGGATGGCATAATTTGAAAGGAAGAGCCAGAATGGAGCTGTAAGAATAAACCTGATTCCCATTAATTTGTGCAGAAAAGAAAAAAAATAAGTTGGCACTCTAAGGCCAGAGTTTGAATTAAGTCCTGGCTTTGCTCTTCCATCTGCATGCAAGTCTGAGTTTTCTCATTTGCTAAACAATGGCTCTCTTAGGTTTGTGACATGGTTCAATGGAAAAGCATTCATCAACATTTGTCAAATGTGCCCAGCATTATGCTAACGAAAAGGAAGAATATAAGAGAAATAGCACATCCATCTGATTGGATATTTATGGAAAATAGAGGATTGTGTGCTTTGGCTACAACCTGTTTAGGCTATCAGAGTCATTTCTGTGCCCCAAATCAGCTGAGGCATCTTACACCCTCTGTGTTAGCTCCTAAAGTCTGAGGCTTTTGCTCAATATCCTAATGTCGTTGGCTACTACTCAGCTGATGACAACTTTCTGTTAGTCCAGGAATCTATCTCATCCATTTGGGTTCAAAACTCTAGTTTCATTTTTCACAGTACCTTTCTGCAAGCTTGGCAGACTTCTACCTGAAGGTCAATCCTGACCAAATACTCAGAGATACCTCCCTCCATTAATGTCGTAACCCACCTCATTTGGACCTACTTTACCTTTAGAGAAAACCTATACCATGACCGTTCTCCCAGTGTCTCAGTCTCAACTTCTCTAAGATAAGTAATGGTTATTATATAAAACCTCCACTAAAGGACACAGGAGAGTCTGTGCATTTACCCTTGTCTGCACCTATCATTCTGAATCCTCCTCTGGTCAGATTTAGCTCAGGAGCAGAACATGGGGTCTGCAGTGAGTTGCCTCAAGAATGTGGCAGGTGATATCAGCATCCAAGACACAAACCAAGAAGACTCAGCAACAGTGACTACACTTGCTGTTGCAGAGAGGGCCCATCTTGAGACATGCCTTGCTGATCTGCTGCAGGTGGAGAGTTAGGAAATATTCAGTTGCAGCTAAGCATGTGTCCTTGGGCTTGGATTTAAGGCAAGAATGATTAGCTGGGCTGCACTAGATGTGAGGAAAGGAAACTGAGCTGTCAGATCTCAACAGAACCAACCATGCAGGGCACCACATTCAACTACTAAGGTTCCTCACAAAGGTTCTGCTTTGATGCAATAAACTTTGAAACCACTGACTTAGTCAAATCATAGTCAATGATGTAAATGATGTGGAACAGCATTTCCTAAGTGAAATTTTCTAAATAACACAGCAGCAAAGGATACAGAGCAGGAACAAGGCCCAACCCTACCTACTGTCCACAGAGTGACCAGCTACCCTCTGCCTCTCACAGGTCCTGGTGACAGGAAAATCAAAGAATCTGTGATGTTAGAGTATTAGGATCAACTTGTGATTTTTAACTGCTAGTTCTACTTTTGTGAAGCCTGCCACAAGTCAATGTTCAACAATCACTTGTGGGATGCTTAAAAAAAGTAGTCCTTCAAGGGAGTCAGTGGAGGGAGGGGGATGCAGAGAGGTGATCTCCCTTATTTGGGCTCTGGGGTTGGAGTCCCCTTCCCAGATCTACCGAGGTGTAAATCCACTCTCGTTAAAGAGAGAATATAGTGCTCTAACTTGATTTCCCTTAAGGAATTTTCTGGAACATCAGTACAAGCTGAACAGTACCTTCACCTTCAGAAGGAAACCATGGAGCAGAAGAAAGTACCATTCAAGATATGGCAAAGCCCATGTCCCCTCGGGCTCCCACTTAATCTTCTGGAGTGGGTCTAGCACCTATGTTCACCTCAGTGAATACCTTTAACTGTTCTCCCCCTATAGCGGGTCTCAGACACTCCTGTACACCTTTATTCCATATTAGAATGAAAAAGAAAATAATCCACATTAAGGTGCCTGACCGACAGATGGACAGTTTAATGACCCTTTCTGGGCAACAAAGGTGACTTGAAGCTAACTGTTACTAGTCTGCAGCCCAAGAGCTTAAGGTATTTTTTCAGTCTGGCCAACTAGGCTGTAATTCCTTGGTATCACACATTATTATGCCATTCCCGTTGCCTAGGAAAGCTCAAGATGATTAAAAGAGTTTATGTTTGCCACTTCCAAGAATCCCTCTTGCAATTTAAATGATTCATGCACCCAAGTTTTACAAAGAGGAAAACAACTTCATTGTTATTTGCTCTGTTAAAGCCCTCCAGTGTTTGCCTTATTATTTTGTTATCTGGTACAAAGAGTTTATCTCTAATTCACTCATCTTTCCCATGGGGAATTCTTATGGGGTAATAAAAATTCCTTATTTAACTAGCAAAGAAACAGCTTCTGTTCTCATCTTTTCTCCCCTTTTGGGGGGTATGAGAGGGGAACTGGGTGGGGGAGAGAGATGCTGGTTGTCACACGCTGCTGTTCTTGGGCCATGTAATAAACTTTCAGGAGAAGAAATGGGCAGAAGAGAGGTCAGTGTGACAGGACTATCCCTGTATTTTGCTTTTGCACCAGAGCAATAACAGTTGTGGTGGATTCTGCTAATAGTCCCCAGTCTTCATCCCCTTGTTCCTTTCTCTTTACAGATTTCTTGAGTTTTACTTGCTTGACTTGTGTGCTTATATTTGGTCCTAGGCAATGTTTTCACCTTTGCAGCAATTGCGTCTACCACCAGTCAAGATACAGAACTGCTCCATGTCACACTTTGTCGTGCCTTACACAGCCACATCTCCCTCTCTCCTGTCCCCTTCATGTCACCAGACACCCTGTCCCTGGAAACCACTGATCTCTTGTTTCTATACTTTTGGCATTTCAAGAGGTTATAGAAAAGGAACCCTACACTAAGCAGTACTTATGCATTTTGGGGATTTTTAAAAATTCAGCATCACCCCCTTAAGATTCATGCAAATTGTTTCATGTGTCACTAATTCCTTTGTTGTTGCTGAGTAGGAGCCCATGGTGTGGGTATATTACAGTTTGCTTAATCTTTTACCTCTGGAAAAATACCTAATTTTTTCCAACTTTTCTCTATGAACATTTATGCACAGCCTTTTGTATGAATATAAGTTTTCATTTCTCTGGAATCATTGCCCAAGCTTGCAATTGCTAGGGGATATGGTAGCTGCAGGTTTAGTTTCCTAAGAAACTGTCAAATGGTTTGTACCATTTCACATTTTTGTCAACAATGTATGAGTGGTCTAATTCCTTCACATCCTCGCCAGCATCAGGGTTGTCATGAATTTCTGTTTTAAACATTCTGATAGGTATGCATTGTAGTAATGTCTCCTTGTGGTTTTATTGGTGTTTCCCAAGTACATTAATGACATGGTGCATCTTTTCATGTGCTTATTTGTCATTGTATAACTTCTTCAGTGAAATGTTTGTCTTTTGCCTATGTTTTAACTGACTTGCTCACTTAAAGGACAATCAAACATGATTGGTTGATTTTTGAAAGTTCCTTATATGTTCTAATTATTGTTTTTTTGTTGGTTACGGGCTTTGCAATCCTATATTTTAGTAACTAGGGTTTCAACTAGGCTCCTGACTGTCCAGCTAGAACCTACTTTCCCAAAGTCCCTTTTAGTTAATCAAGGTCATATAGAAAAGCTTGGGCCAGTGAGATGAGAGAGGAAATAGTATATGCAAAGCCTGAATATTCTCTGATGAAAACAAAAACCACTTGTTCTGAACTTCTGTTTTTTCCTTCCTACAACACACTGTGCAGCAAACCAACTTCAACTGCAGATAAAGACAGTGTGTTGGGGCAAGATCAAGAAACTTGTTAAGGGACAGACAGTAGAAACTTTAGGATTGTGGACTTATGGTATCTATGTAAACTATTCAGCTCTATTATAGCACAAAAGCAGTCATGGACAATATGTAAATGAATGGGCATGGCTGGGTCTATATTTAAAAGACCAGTTTGCTAGCCTGTGAATTATGAATCTGTTTTAGGGCAAAGTCACAGATAGCACTACTCTTTCAACTAATTCATGACAAAGCAATAAACTTCAGTCTCTTTAAGGCACTTGATTTTTTTCAGAGATTCTTTGTTGTAACAGTTCAGCTTATGCCTAGCTAATACAGAAACTGGCACTTAGTGGGCACTTAGGATACTCAGTGGACAAAGATGATTCAAAGGTATATTCTATGTGTTTTTTGCCAGATAGAGCTGCAAATGGTTATAGAGAAAGTGGTCTTGATATAGGGTGGGGATGAGAGCAGAGAGAAGGGAAGAACACTTTCTGAGTGCTTCACAGATGGCAGGCATTTTACTGTTATTATATCACTGATGATTCAGAGAACTCTGTGAAGTATGTTATTATTTTTTCTTTTTAGATATGAAAAAATGAGTCTCTGAAAAAAATAATTTAACTTTCCCAATGGCAAAGAAGAACTTGAACCTTTGAAGAGTATCCACTCCAATTATGGATTTATTCATTGTTGACATTCATAGGCACACCTGAGTGCCTCTTTCTGGAGCACAAGGGACCCTTCCTTCCTCCCCAAGCCCTTCTTGTTAGGTGAAGCCTTTATCACCATATTCAATTCAAGTTAGCTCAACAAGCCCCTATTAAGCACCTTCTCTCTGTCCAGAGCCAAACTCAAGACCAGGGAGATCAGAGGACTGAAGGAAAAAGACTGGAAAGAATCTTACTTTTAAAAGAACAAAGCTTTTGACAAAACTGGATTTAACTGAGCCCTGTGCTCCTGCAAAGCAGCTATAGTGAAGAAATCCCTACACTCCTTTGTGTTCCAGAAGCACTGCCTGTTCTGAGATAAGGCCTGTTGCCTTCCTTCCTCATGACTTCTGAAAAACTTGTGATGTTTACCTGCCACTATAAGCCCCAGGTCCCCACCTTTTCCTTGAGACATTCCTCATTAATGAATATTCCCCGTACTGCATTTGCCTGAGTAAATCCATACCCTTCATTGTCTGGTGCATTTTAGCTTTCACAGTTTTGGTACCATAACTACAAGAGGAGTAGACTTCACCTTTGAACTCTTTTTTATTCCATCTACAAACCAAGTCCTTGTGCCCCTTTCTCAATTTCTTCTTTGGGTGACCCCAAAGTAGATCCAACCCCTGGTCTTGTGCTCTGGACTCTAATCTGTTAGTAACAAAGTATTTGACATTGATTCTTCCTGAGAGCTCACTTGGCTTCTAGCACTGGCTTATTTTGGTTCTATCATGTGACAAATTAGTGTTCTCCATAAACAGATTAATGTAAATGTAACAGATGTAATGTGATGAAGCAAATCTTTCCTCCACTGGAGGAAAGATGACAACAGAATCAATTTGTTAGTCTTTTCTGTTTGTCTATTTTCCATAGTTCAAATCAATTAACAATTGATACCTGGGCCTCCCTGGTGGCACAGTGGTTAAGCACTGTGCTGTGGAGCTGTTGGCAGCGGTGACGCCAGTTCGACTCCTGGCCGGGGAGATTCCCACATGGTGCAGCAGACCTCTCGTGCCTTTCCCGCTGCTCTCCTCAGCAGTGTATTTCTGTTGCTCTGACTGTTCTGCTCCCCACTCTGTCTCTGGTGAACCCTCTCGCCACCCCATGCTTCTGGCCTGTGCCCCAGCTTATATGCATAAATAAATAAATATTTAAATAAAATCACCTATGAAAGATTTATTAAAAAAAAAGAATTTATACCTACTAGGATCCAAACGGCTCTTCAGTATGGACTGGTGAGTTTTGTATTCTGCATTTATGCTTGACCTAGACCTGAAAGTTTAGACTTAGAGCTATAACCTTTTTCTCTGTGTGTGTCTGTATGTTTATATTTCTGCGATTCAAAAAGGCCTTTACTCTCATTGTGTGTGTGGATAATATTTTTCTACCTCTAGATGATATTACCAAATTAGACTATAAAATCTGTTCAAGAAGCCTATTCTGATTGACTTAAGAGGTAAATAGTGCTTATGTAATGGAATATTCCTAAATTTTCAGAAAGT
This sequence comes from Scalopus aquaticus, assembly GCA_004024925.1. Lineage (NCBI taxonomy): Eukaryota > Metazoa > Chordata > Mammalia > Eulipotyphla > Talpidae > Scalopus > Scalopus aquaticus. The sequence goes on along the minus strand of PVIJ01005542.1, from coordinate 43,236 downwards.
AAGGAAATTTAAACCTCAGATAGCTTCAATGTTAAAAAAAAGTAGTATTGCTATATAAACTAACTGAGAAATGTTTGAAGAATTCAAGTCACATAATTTAGGTAAATTTTGGTAAATATTTGGCAAATAAAAATAGTTTGATGATTTTGGTTTAATAAAAACAGCAATGGGTGCAGACACTATGGAAAATAGTGTGGATATTCCTCAAAAAATTAAAAATAGAGCTATCATATGACAACAACTTGACTTCTGGGTATTTCTATAGAAAATAAAAACACTAAGTAGAAAAGATATATGCACCCTCATGTTCATTACAATAGCCAAGATAAGGCAACCATCCACATGCCCACCAATAGATGAATGGATAAAGAAGAGCTATTATGTACAATGGAATATTATTTAGCCATAAAATGAAGGAAATCTTGCCATTGGTAACAATGTGGGTGGAACTTGAGAGCATTATTCTAAGGGAATAGTCAAAGGCAAATATCACAGGATTTCACTTACACGTAGAATTAAAAAACCAACCAACCAACCTGGGCTCATAGATAAAAGAGATAGAGTTTCCAGAGGCAGAGGTGGGGACCAGGTAAAATAGAAGAAGGTGAACAGAAGGTACAAACTTTCAGTTATAATGTAAATAATGCAGGATGTGATGTAAATGAAGCATGCTGACTTCAGGTTATAATATTGTATTACGTGGAAAGTTGCTAAGAGAATATAGTTAAAAAGTTCTTGACTCAAGAAAAAGAAATTTTGTAACTCTGTATGGTAAGAGATGTTAACTAGAATTACTGTGGTGATCATTTAATTGTATATGCAAATATCAAATCATTATGTTGTACTCCTAAAGCTAATATGCTGTGTGTTACTTATAGCTCAATTTCTAAAAAAGCTAAGTTTTCTCTGAGTTATTAGCATTAAGTGTCATAGAAACACATGTTTTTATTCTCGTTTGTACAGTAAACTTATACAACTTCACTTATTAAATAAGCTAGTACTACTTCTACTTAACATTTAAGGTTATGAAAAATGTAAAGTCTTTAACCCAATCGAATCATTATTTGAAAAATTTGTTTCAACTATTATTATATTTTTGCAGTATACGAGCTTGAAGATAATTTCCAAGATCTTTAGGTACTTAAAACCTTGAACTTTTACTAAATTGAGTTAATTAATGAATAAATACATCATTGAATAAATACATCATCTCAAAGTAAGATGGAGTAGTGAAACATTAATTTCTAATCATAATTTTAGGTTTATAAATGTGTGCTCTTGTTTTTCTATGCTGCAAAGTCTCTATATTTGGGGTGTGCTAATAAACATGTTCATTTTATGCCACTTTGACACTGTATAGTAAGGAATATGTATAACTAGGAAGTTGTGAGCTCTGCTCATCTGCAAAACACTGGTGTGAGACACACCTAATTTTCTCTGAGGAATAGAAGTTATTGTGGCTAAAAGTTACAAACAATACATGAGTGAGGTGGCAGAAAGGAACAACTTGTGTAGCAGGTGGGCAGGATGTGTTTTCGTTAATGAAGAAAGAATATAGACAGTATCCGACTCATGATATTTTAACTTTACGATGGTGCGGAAGTGATCCCCATTCAAAGAGAACCATCTTTAGAATTCTGCATATTGATCTTTTCCCGGACTTGCAATGTGCACTACAATCCTCTGGCACGATGCTGGGGCAGTGGTGATAGCTAGCCATGTCTCCAGGCAGCTAGGCAGGCATAGGGGATATTACCCACCACAGTGTACTGTGTTGCTAGTGCTTTTGGGATAGTGTGTCTTGTGTTTTCACATGCCATAATGTCTACAAAATGGCCATCTGTGTCTGAGATGTGCAACACATTAATATAAAATAGGCTTTGTTGTAGGTGATTTTGTAGGCTAATGTAAGAGTTTCAAGCACACTCACAGTTGATTAGGCTAAACTATGATGTTTGGTAGTTTAGATATATTAAATGCATTTTCAACTTATGATGTGTTTATTGGAACATAACCGTATTGTAAGTTGAAGTTCTGTAGTTTGTCCTAAATGAAAATAACTAGTTGATGCAGAATCAGAAGAAAGTAGCTAAAGTTTGATGGGTTTATTTATAAGATTTCAGAAAGAATTTCAGTATCAAATATTATGCTGATGTAAAACTAGAATTTGTTTTTATCTCTGATAAAAAGATAAAATTTTCTTAGATTGTTGATCTGTTCTTAATATGGGGTTATAACCTATTATTCTTTTTTATTGTTATTTATATCTTTTGCATTTTGTATTCCCCTGGATAACCCACCACCAATTTACCCATGACCCATCACCATATTCCCTTGTGCCTCTTTCTACCCCTTTTTGAGCCCTTATCCTCCCCCTCCCTCACTGAGTGTCTCTCTCTTGTTTGGTTCCCCTATATTCCTGTTATAAGTGAAACCATTTAATATTATTGTCTTTCTTTCTGGCTTATTTCACTGAGCATGATCCCTTCTATTTCCATCCATGTCACTGCGAATTGCATGTGTTTATCATTTTTGAATGCTGAATAGTATTCCATTGTGTATATGTACCACATCTTCTTGATCCAGTCATCTTTTGGGCATCTGGGTTGTTTCCATACCTTAGCTATTGTAAACAGTGCTGCAATAAACATGTGGGTGCATGTATCCTTTTGGATTATTGTTTTTGTGTCCTTTGGGTAGATTCCCAGGAGGGGTATTGTCGGTATGGAAGCTCCATTTTTAACATTTTGAGGAATCGTCATACAGCTTTCCATAGAGGTTGGACCATTTTGCATTCCCATCAGCAGTGTAGAAGGGTTCCTATTTCTCCACATCCTCACCAGCATTTGTTGTTGTCTGTATATTTTATGTGCGCCATTCTCACTGGTGTGAGGTGGTATCTCATTGTGGTTTTGATTTGCATTTCCCTTATATGAGTGATGTTGAACATTTTTTTGTATACCTGTTGGCCGTTTGCTTTTCTTCTTTGGAGAAGTGTCTTTTAAGCTCTTCTGCCCATTTTTTGACTGGATTGTTGACTTTATTTTTGTTGAGTTGTGCGAGCTCCTTGTAGATTTTTGTTATTATTCCTTCATGAGTTATATTGTGTGCGAATATTGTCTCCCATTTGTTAGGTTGTCTGTTAGTTTTGGTTAATGTCTTTTGCTGTACAGAAGCTTTTTATTTTGATGTAATCCCAGCTGTTTATCTTGTCCTTCACTTCCTTCACTTTGGGGGCGGTGTCCTTAAAGATTTTGCTGAAATGTATGTCGTGTAGAGTTTCGCCTATATTTTCTTCTATAAATTTTATGGTTTCAGGTCTTACCTCCAGGGCTTTTATCAATTTTGAGTTGTTTTTTGTGCATGGTGTGAGGTAGTAGTCTAGCTTCATTTTTTTGCATGTAGCAGTCCAATTTACCCAGCACCATTTATTGAATAAGCTGAATTTGTTCCACTGCATTTCCTTTGCTTCTTTGTCAAAGATTAGTTGTTCATAGATATACAGCTTTATTTCTGGGTTTTCTATTCGGTTCCATTGCTCTTTGTGTCTGGGTTTATTTTTTCCCCCGAGTACCATGCTGCTTTAATTATTATGGCTTTGTAGTATAGTTTGAAATCAGGGAGTGTAATCCTTCTGTTTTGCTTCTTTTTAGTCAGAAGAGCTTTAGCTATTTGGGGTTTTTTGTGGTTCCATATGAATTTCATCAGTATCTGTTCTATTTCTTGAAGAATGTTGTTGAGATTTTTATTGGAATAGCATTGAATCTGTAAATTGCTTTTGGTAGGATGGCCATTTTGATAATGCTAATTCTTCCAATCCATGAGCAGGGGATGTCTTTCCATGTTCTTGTGTCTTCCTCTGTTTCTTTCAACAACGTTTTATAGTTTTCTTTGTATAAGTCCTTTACCTCTTTTGTTAGATTTATTCCCAGGTATTTGATTTTTTTTTGTTTCAATTTTGAGGGGGATGGATCTCTTAATTTCTTCTTTAGACTGGGTGTTTGCATATAGGAAGGCTACTGATTTTTGTGTGTTGATTTTGTATGCTGCTACTTTACTGAAGTGATCTATAATTTTGAGTAGTTTTTCTGTGGAGTTTTTAGGGTTCTCTCTATATATTTATAACCTATTATTCTTAATCTCCTGTGTAATCTGCCTAAATAAAACAGATTGTGTCCTAACAAAACAAACTTCACTGTTTTATTGACTTCATTATATCATTGATGATTTAGGAAAACAAAAGCATCTCACTTAGGAAGAGATAAGGTTCTTTGAAAAATATAAAAATATGTTTATTTTTAAATATTTTATTGTCACTTTGAAATTAGAAGCACAACCCATGATTCAATTCCTACCTTAGTTGTTCACAGCTCCTGACAACTTTTGATCTTTGCTTTACCAAAATGCAGCTCTAAATGATACCTTTTGCACTTAAAACTTTGAGATTCCCCTGAGGGCTCCTGGAAAATCACAAAGGATTTGCTCCTTCACAAAAAGTGGAGCTAGCAATAATCAGGTTTATTTGATATGTTACTTTTGATGAATTGCAAGTAAAGAGTTGTCAAATCAGACGAATCTTTTGAAATCCTTGATATATTCTTTGTGTTTTCTAACTATATGTTTGAGATCTTCACAGTATGTATGTCTCTGGATTGTATTATGTCAAATATGAAGACTGTTTTCCTTTATAAAGATTATGTTCATCCATTTTTATAAATTATAATATCCATCCTTGGATAATAGGGTTATTATATTAATAGATATTTTGTCTAAAGTTTTTTGGATGGAATATTGCCTTGTTTTGCACAGAAACAAATTCCCTTATCAGTCACATTATTCTTGTATGACCTCTCATCAGATATTAACTCTGGAAAACTGCAAGTAAATGATAAATATGCAATCTATCTTGTTTGGTAGAGATTTAATTAGCTTCCCTCCATCCTCTTGGCAAAACCAGTTTTGGTACTATTGACCTCAAACAAAAAGCAATCAATTACTTTAAACCAACAAAAAGGGTTTATTCAGAAAACAACAGTAAAAAGCGGTTTGATAAGTGCAATCTCATAACGATCAGCACCGCCTTACATAGTCATTGACAGGGCTGTTGGATATAGATGCTTTCTTCTTTCTTCTGCTGGAACAGAGAAACAACATCACTCCCCTTGGAGATGCAAGGTGTGTTGGGTCCTGTAATTTGCTGATTACTTGTGAGTGGGAGCTCACTTCTTGCCTCCCAACCTCATTAATAACGGTTTCTGTATACTAATTTTTATAGTAGTAAAACTGGACTGTAGCCTATTATCTTGATAACTTGTCAATCTTTACTAATTTCTTTAATTCTAATTTTTCTTCAATATCTGACTGCAGTTCTCCAAACAAACTTTTCTAATTTATCTCCCTGCCACTGAATTCTGTCACTAAAAACTAAACCTAATAGCCATACCCAGATCAGGACTGTAGGTTGCCTTGCACTGGCCCTTCTCTCAGCATGCTGAAGCAAGACAACTTGATACAAACCTCCTAGGGTTCACCATTGCAGCAGATCCTACACAGACTAGAATTCTCCCAGGACAAGCTGCATTGGGACCACCAAAGGAGTCCAGTGAAAAATGCAGGTCATATGTGTTTTTTCACAAGCAGTATCCAAGACAGTGCTCAACATACCAAGAGCATAGAGACCCAAGCTGGGGACTTCAAGAAACTCAATGTAGTGCTGAATAACTAAGAATTTCCTCCACTGGACTGATGAGCCTCAGAATTTAGCACCTGGCTCTTTATTTTAACACAACAATTAATGATAATCTTTTCTTTCCCTTTTTCATTTTAGGCATCCCTCTTTTAAGACACCTGGTCTCCAGAGACCTAAAACCACTAATTGTTGCCAACAGCTCTCCACAGCTGGTTCAGCTGATTTTACAGGAACAATGCTAAAAAGAATCCTCAAAAGATGATTTCTTAGACCCCCACTCTTCCCTCTCAGAAAGTGTTTAATCACCTCTGAATTATTCAGCAATGAATAATATTCATCATGAACAAAAGGGGGGGAACTAATGATGTTGAATTTTTTCTGAGTTGTATGTTCCCAGAAATTGCAATAGTTAAGAAATTCCCACCCTAAAATGTAGACTATTCCGGCCTCTATGGAAAGAAGTGTGGAGGTTCCTCGAGATACTGCAAATGGATTTGTCATATGACCCCATAATTCCATTCTCAGTTATCTTTCCAAAGAGCACAAAAATACTAATTCAAAAGGAAATCCTCACTCTTATGTTTATAGCAGCACTACTTACAATAGCCAAGATATGGAAAAACCTAGATGAGTGGATCGATAAGATGTAATTCAAATGAAACACTAATCAGCAATCAAAAAAGATAAACTCATGCCATTTGTGACAATGTGGATGGAACTGAAATGGATTATTCTAAGTGAAGTGAACCAGAAGGAGAAAGGTAGACACTGGATGGTTTCACTTATGTATGGAATCTAGAGAAACTAAAAGAAGGATCAAACAAAGGGAAACTGTAAGACTGACCCTTGAAAGAAAACCTTAGATTTGAAACAGCCAAGAGGGGAGGAGGAGGAGGGAGAGGGGGAGAATAGAGAAAGAGGCTAGGAGAGCGCAGTGGAGGGTGGTGGGGGACTGTGGGTGCTTTGGTGGTAAGAAAATTATGGTGACTACACCTGAGGGAGAAATTCTATATTGTGAAAAAATAAACAGGGATGTTTAAAAACAAAACAAAACAAAAAAGAAATCCCCACCCATCTGTGTTCCACGGGTGGCTAACCGCAAAGGACCACCTTACACTTGCACAGTCCAAGATCCGTCTCCAACCTTCCTCGTTATCCCATATGACTTGTAGATGCTGCCCTCATGAACTTGCTTCTGGGAGTCCTGAGGCCCCCTTCCTTTCTTTTGAGAAGTTCCTCATAAGTGAACATTCTCCTTATTGCAATGAAATCATATCCTTGATTGTCAAGGACCTTTTTTTTTCTTCCATACTTCCTTTCCTCTCATTTCTATAGCTTCACTTCTCTCAATTTCTTTGCCTCTCTGATCCTCAGTTTCCTCATGTATATGGAAGGATTATTTCTACCCCTGAGAAGTGTGAGAATTAAATGAAATTATCCTTGGGAGAAAAAAACCAAGCTAAGCCCATAGTAGGTTCTCAATAAGTATTTAGAGGAAACCAGTCCCAAGTCAGTAGCATCCAGGGTGGGAACTGCTTATAAGAGAGGGATAAGTCAGTGTAGCTTTGTCTCCACAGAAGGGAAAATAATTCAGAGCAGGTGCTTGATCCTGAGGTGAACAGCTAAGAATGGGAGCATACTTCTTATGCAGCAGAAACTATAGCACAAGGGGTTGGATGCACTTCTAGATGCAGATATCTTGTTCCATTTGGATTTGCACCTGGAGGATGAGAGCCTGTTGCATATTAACACTAAAATCATTAGTAAATAATTTACCTGCACACCCCAATGGCAAAGAATGTCTCAAATGAAACCCTTTCCTACCTTCATGTGGCTGGGTAGGTGTGGGACCACATTGTAAGTTTACTAATTATTTCCAGGGAGGACCTTGTTCATTAGCAAAAGTCCAACTGCATTAATTTTAAAGATCTAATTAGCTTGCTAAATGATTCCTGAAACAGACAGCATCCCACCTAGCAAGTAGAAAGATCTTGCAAGAAGTCTTGCAAAATGGAAGGTGTTTATAATCACAAAGAGGGTGGGACAAAGTTATTAGCCAAAGAAAAGAAAGATTATTTCATGCAAAGTCCCCTTCCCTCAGAGGATAGTGTCAGGGAGGGGTCTCGTCAAGCAGATTAGTTTGCTGGTGAACCTCAAGTTGCCTAGTCAGGACTACATACATAGGGGTGGGGTTGGGCTTGGTGTTAAGTTTTGCTGAACTTTAGCACCAACGCTGCCATTGAGGGTCTGTCGTTTTCTTTTTTAACAACTCTGTGACTGCCTAGCAGATGAGAATGCCAGGTATGTTGGTTGTATTCATATCTGGGGCTAGAAGAACACCGCTCTGGGGACAGGCTAAAACTGAAATTTCTGGGCCTCCCTGGTGGCTGTGGAGCTGTGGAGCTGTTGGCAGCGGCGACATGAGTTTGACACCCAGCTGAGGAGATTCCCACATGGCACGGCAGACCTCTCTTGCCTCTCCCGCTCCTCCCCTCAGCAGTGTATTTCCGTAGATCTGCCTACTCTGCTCCCCACTCTGTTTCTGGTGAACCCTCTTGCTGCCCCATGCCTCTGACCTGTACCCCAACTTAAATCCAACTTAAATAAATAAATCTTTAAAAAAAAACCCTTTTATTTCTAAAAAAAAAAAAGTTCTTAAAAAAAACCCTGAAATTTCTGATGTTGCCATATGAGGTTTGCCCTAATCCTCCCAGCCCCTCCTTAGTTCCTCCAGGTCAACTGGCAGGGACTGACAACCTCAAACATACTTCAAGGTGACTGGAAAAGAGAAAAGCAGAAAAGATAAGAACATTTGACGAGAAAGTTTACAAGTGAGAGACCGAAGTTACCACTTGACAATTTAATTGGAAACTCAAATTGCAGCAGCTAGCACTCACAGAATACCGGTTTTAGATACACAAATGCAAAGTAATCACAAAAAAACCTGAAAAGTGTTCACTGCAGTGCTTTGCATTAAGCTGTAATCAGCCTGAATATAAAATGAACAAATTCCCAAGACCTGTGAAATGAAGGTGAATTTGCCCTCAGACCCCTGGACCATACAAACTGTAATGACCCAATTGAATCTAGCGTCCCTTTTAAGGCTTGTTTTCCATAGGTGCAGCAATGCTAAACCACAAGTTAAGCATGCACAGATGGATGACCTGTCAGCTCTGGGAACCAAAGATCACCCTGTGACCTTGTTTCCTCTTCTCTCTTTAGGTTTCAAGGGAACATAAGAGCTCTTTTAAACACTATGTTGCAGTCTGGCTGAGGAAGTTCATTTGGTATTGGCCCACTGATGCCAAACTTTTCCTCCTGATTATTCCCGCAGTGCCTCAGTGTTGAGGAACTTGTCAGCTTTGAATGTGGATGTGTGAAGTCAACTAAGAATCAAGTGCAAATTCACATCTTTGGTTTTTTTGGGGAGGAGAGGAAATTTCCCCCTGTTCCTCTGGGTTCTTCTCAGACTATCACGCAATCAAATTAACATCAGGCAGATTAGTAGTGTTACAGGGCAGGGAGAGGGGTGGAGAAGGAAACAGGATGAAGAACCAGAAGAAGCTCAAGGAGCAGAGAGACATGTAAAGAAGCTGTATTGGCCTGGACTGATTTAAACAGATGTGGGTGAGAGACCTGTGGGGAAATTAACAATGGCAATGTTGATCTGGATTTTGATTTTGTTCTTTTCCTCCCAGAATTGTCTGGCTGTTTCTGACCCTTTTCTATGGGTCCCTGCTGAAAGGTGTTTGGCACTTGTGGCAGGCTTTTGGGCCCTGCTTTGTGCCAATCCCATTTAGGTGGACTTTTACCCACGGGGTGATAAGTAACATTGGGTGCTTGATTTAAAACTATATTCTCTGTCTTTTCTAATTGTATTAAATTTTCTTTCCACTAAGATCTTATATGTTTTGTGTTGATGTGGTGGATGGTAGAACCTATTTAGAACGGGCAGGTTTGGGAGTTCTGGGGTGTCCCTCTCCCTGCCCTATAACAGTAGGGAAAAAAACTTTAATTGCACATGTACAAGGAATACATATAGATTCTAAAGACAATGAAGCAAAATGGATATAGATGTCCTAAGGAATGAGGTAGGAGCCTGAGATTTAAAAAGAGAGGAAGGGGATTTACATAATGAGAAGAGGGAGACTCATCTGATGAAGACCAGATGTAATTAGATGTTTGCCCTGCAACATACATAGGTAGTTTCTCTAATAGAAAGGTTATTTCTGATTAAAAAACCTTAATTCTGGTAATAACCACAATTTTCATATTCTAGGTAGTTAAGAGTATGGTAAAAGTTTCTTCTGAGGTTGTAGGACTTCAACTGATCTGAACTCCAAATAATCCACCTGCCAAAGTGACGCAGGTGGAAAGGCCAGTCTGAACATCCTAGTCAGGCCAATCTTTCAGGCTCTTTTCACATGCACTCTTTTTATATCTAAACTAGACTGCCAATTCTTGGTGGGCAGGGATGAGCCTTGCAAAATTCTGTGCCACAGAACTCTTTCACTTACCAATGTTCAATAGGTGCTCAGTATTTTCTTTAATGGATAAGAGAATGAACTTATTTTTGCATTTGCTGCAATACTGACTCGGGAATATACCTGCTCTTGGATCTGAAGAATAGACTTTAAAAAAAAAAATCTGTCTAGGAAAGCCTATTCCAAGCTGATCTAGTAGCTCTAATCCAGAGATCTACACCAAGGGGAGGCAAAGGGGTGTGGCCTCGGCACGCCTCAAATCCCTGAACTCCTCTCCCCCTGTGCCTGCAGGACTCTCTACTCCTTGTTCTCTATATTGGAGCTGAAGGTAACTCTGAAAGAGAGAAAATGGTTAATAGTCCTGAGGATAAAATTCTATCCAAAAAATGCATTGGGTGCTAATAATGTGAGGGAAAAAAAAAGCAGAGGACATTTTAAGAAATGTTCCCACCCGTTCCCAGTCAGGCTGTCTGTTTTCATAGACTTTCAGCTTCCTCCTTCTGATCATTAGTGAGATTATTAAGATCAACTGATCTCCTGTTTGGGCCAGTGTGAAGACTGCTACCTTGCACTAATTTCTGTTCCATCAAGCCCCAAATAAATTTAGAACACATGACAAATTCGATTTTGGGAGACAATGGATCTTGAAACCAACAAAACCCAAATAAATGGCGTTTATTGTCCTAGAGAAAGGACATTCCTTTAGCGCTTGTGTGTGGACTTGCTTCCTGCTTAAGGAGGGGCTTAGATCAGGAGGAGGGGTGAGAAATGGGGTGCTGGCCGCGTACTCTTCCATCAGCTGAGCGGAGTAGCATGCTGGGAAAGCAGGGAGTAGGACTCAGTGCTCCGGGACCTCTGGTCTCCCACGCTCTCATTCCCTCCTGAACTTCTGAGTCATGTCCTTATTTCCATAGAACCTTCATATAAATAGGGTCAAAGATCTCCCTTTCACCTCGGAGCTGATGAGGCTTAAGTTAAAGATGCACAGAGCTAAGCGACAAGCACATCTCGAAACTATACAGGACTGATTGTTAAATACTCAAGAATGAGAGAAATGGATCTTGAGCTGAGACCACGAGAGCGACAGGGGGTAAAGAATTCTCAGTCCTCCTGCTTGCAACTTGTCTCCCATCACCAGCTCTTGTATCATTTTCCCTTTGTAATACTGAGTTCTAGCACATTCATAGGAAATGTCCCTGCTATTTTTATATATGAACTAATTTTGTGAGGGTATGAAATTCTTGGGATATATCTTTTCTCAAGGGCATTGAAAATATTTATCACTTAACAGGTTTGGGTTGTTTTTTTTTTTCTTCTCAGTCTTTAGCCCACTTATCACTTAGTCTGCTTGTCATTTAGCCTGTTGTTGTCTTTGTTTAAGTGACATAATCTCTTTGTCTAGCTGCCCAAAAGACTATTTATCTTTGAAGTCTTGTAACTTTATCAGATCGTTTCGCTATTGATTATGGGGCAGTTTTTCTTTTCAATAGGTAGGCTCAACATTACTTTATTATAAAGTTTTTTAACAATATCTTTAATGTTTCTGCCCCTTTATTGGAATTCTGCTCTTTTGGGTTACTAATGATGTAAATTGTTCATATTTCTTTCTCTTTAATCCTTTTTAAATATTCATCTACTTTGATTTCATTTTTTAAAATTTGCATTCTATTTTGCTTGTTTTTTTCCTATCCTGTTCTTCATGTCCTTGCTATGTATGCATGTGTATATATATATATATATATATATATATATATATATATATATATATATATATATATATATATATTTAACATTCAGGGTGCTTTCAACTTGTTTTTGTGACAGTTTTTATTATATTTTTGCCAGCTCATAGTTCATCCACTTCTATTACCTTGTCATGGCTTCTGTGGATGTTTTCATTCTGCTCTAAAGATTTACTTTTATAGGATGATTAATTATTATTTTTTGCTTGTGATATGGGTGGCAAATTGTTTCACCTACTCTATTGCAGTTTTCTTGTGCATGTGTTTTTAACTGCTTCTGCTTTTCTTATTTTTATCCTTTATTTTTCTTATAATTCCTTTGTGGTCTCATACTTATTTCCTTTAAGTTAAATCATGTCTGAGTTCCTGGAGTCCTTTCTGCACCACCTCTTTGCAGATTTGAGTCTGGGAGGGGTCAGCGCTGTGTCCACATCACCGGGCGGCTCAGCCCACCCTGGCTCTGCCTCCAGTTCACCTTGACCAGACTAGGTGGGCACAGCAGGATATTTGATTTCCAGTTCAGAGTCTCTCTCTTGCCATCCTGCTGACTTCTTGTAAACATGGCTGGTCTGCGTGATTCCTCATTTAGCCCCACCTCCCCAACTTCTCAAGGCTTTTTAACCAAAAAGGCTGTTTGAAAACTCCCACCACCATACCATGGTTTTGTCCCTGACAGTATGTCCATGCTTCCAGAACTCCTTCCTGCTAGCTTTGCCTAAAGGCTGAGGCGTGGGCATCCTATCCTGACTCTCCATGCTCCCCTGCGAGACCTTCACTGCCATCTAGGAACTTTCCTTTCAATCGTGGTTCAGGTTACAGATGCTAGTTTCATCAAAGTGGCAGAAATTCTCTTCCTTGATTGCTTTTCAAAGATTCCTTTAGAAAAAGAGAGGGGTGAGCCATCAAGCTAGAGTCATTCTTCATAGCACAGGCTGTGTGTTTGGGTCCCAGATGCTGGGATGGTCCCCAGCTACCCCTGCCTCCTGCACTTACACCTGTGTATCCCCCTTGTTTATGTGAAGAGCACTTGTGACTTGCTTCCTCCCAATAAACATGGCAAAGACGACGTATGTTATTTTCAAGGTTGTCCTACTAAGATGATAAATTATGGTGGGTCTCTTAGCTGACCCTTGTGAGTGTGATGAAGCAAGAGGCCATGTTATAGAGGTCCATGAAACAAGGAATTGAGGGTGACTTCTGACCAAAAACCATTTTGGAACTGAGAGCAGCCTCAGGGCAACAGCTGGCAAGAAATGGAGTCTCAGTTCTATAGCCTGTAAGCTCCTGAATCCTGCCAACAGTCAAGTGAACTGGGAGTGGTTCTTTCCCCAGTCTAGTTTTGAGATCAGACCACACCCTGGCAGACACCTTAATTGCAGCCGTGCATAGGATCCAGTCAGAGTGCAGCCCCATTTCTGACCCACAGAAACTGTGAAATAAAAATGTGCCTTGTTTCAGTTGCTAAATTTGTGGTGATATAGTCTATGTCAAGAAATAATACAGATATCAGGGTTATATTGAAAACAGGCCAGGGCCAGCAGTACTCTTGGTTCTGGAAGGACACCACCATGTCAGCACATCAGCCTTCTAGCTTGGTTGAAGATCATTGATTTTGCAATCAAATGGATAGAAGTAGAAGGCCCAGCTTGGGATATGGTACTCAGGTCAATTAGGAGTCTCATAGCCCGCAGAGAGTTGTTTCACCTACCTGTGCTTCTATTCCTCACTGTAAAATTACAAATGTTAACTGGACTTGTCCTAGAGTTAAGAAGTTTGAGATTCATAAAATAAAATGCTTTACAAAGTTGCTGGAAGAAAATGAGGTCAACGAATATCAATCTGGTTCTCCAAGAAGTGCTATGAGGTGTTGGTTCCAGTGGTTGCAAAACTATCAGCAGATTCCAGAGTTTGATTTTTTATGCCCTCAGGGAAGTTTGCAATAGCAGAAAGAGCACTGGACTGTGGTCATAATTCCTGGATTTAAATCCTCTTGGTGCTACCGGTGAGCTGGAGGACATTGGCAAGTCATTTCATCTCTTTGAGCCTATTCATCTGGAGTAACAGTGATTGTGTCTTCCTGTATCACAAGGGCCCAGGAGGTGGGTGGATTCCTGGTGGTATGCAGGCAGTAATAGGGTACACAAGTAGTATGAGAACTGTTACTGCTAATAAGAATGTTGTGTTTTAAAATGGAGATTAAAATCTCAGCGGGTCCATTAGAATGAATACCCTTGGCCTCACAGCCAAATCAAGAGAGGAGCCAACTCTGACCACCCAGCGGAAATTCCAAGTGTGGTGCCATAGTTGGAAGCTTGGGCTGTTACTTCTCTGTGTGTCAGTCTCCATGGCTGTAATGTGAGAAGAGACACCATCACTCACTCCTACGGTTGTTCTGCGCATCAAATGTGGCCAAGCATTAGAACTCCATGAATTCTTAGGACTCTATGAAATCTTAGAAAAACTTCTACATAGTAAGTGTTCAGAAAATGCCAGCAGAAATGGTTCTTCTCTCAGACTACTTTATCATTAGGAAGTAGAAGATATTAGTCTTGGTTATTACTACTTTTTCTTCATTTCTAGATCTTGGGTGGGGGAAATGCTATTCAGTCTTTGTTCCAATTCAGCCATCTGGCACTTCCTGTTTGTCTCCTGCTGAGGATTCCACAATAAGGGGAGGACTGATTTTGACCAAATTAAGTATAATAAAGGACACCAAGAAAGTACTTAAATTCAATTTGTGATTTAGTCTGCTCTCTTGAAGTAACTGATGACTAATAAAGGATTTAAAATTGGTATGGCAAAGAAGTTATAAAGATAAATGTTCCTCCTGCAGCTAAAAAAATAAAGGTTCATTGTCTTTAGACAAAATGGCCTAAATTTCTCCAAATATTCATTACATGAATGCACTCTCTTTATTGGAAGTGATTGGGTAATGTGATATTTTACTTCATTGAAAACAGATTCTCCCATTATCCTCAGAGGTTCTGGAATCTGCTATTAGATTCAGAATTTAATTCTGAGTGATTTAAGGGAATAAAACCTTTATAACTTTTCTCTCTAAATTATGGAAGATCAAAGGCTGAAAGCCCCTTTAAAGTAATTTATTATTATAGTGGCTCACACTATGTAACACATTTAGAAATGAATAATTTTTCAATAAATTTAACTTATTACATTAATTTTAAAAAGAAATCTCTTTCATGAATTATTTTCTCTTTTGGTTTTCATGTAATTTCAATCAACTTAGTTTACAACTGCAATAAAATCATGGACTATTAAAGCTATCGGGCACCCACTGGATACCTCATTGAATTCTACACTAACCCTCTGAGTAAGGTGTGATTTGTCTTATTTATATATGAGGAAACTGAGGCTTAGAGAGGTTATACAGGGTCATGGTATGAGAGGAACCTAATTCAATTTTAATTTCTAAGCCTTTGCTCTTCCTGCCAAGGATGTCACCCATATATTATGAAAGGACCCCTAGTGACACCTTTCTCCACTACATGACACAGAAGAAAAACCAAAGCTACAGGAGGTAGAGGGACCCATTCTTGTACCACTCTGTGCTGGTGCCAGCATGGAGCCTTGCTCAGGGGCAGACAGAAGTGGGCTGTCCTTCCTCTACCAAGTGTTAGTGATGTGTTTTAGACAAACTATTGAATCTCTTTCAGTTTTCTTATTTGTAAAATGAGAAGAAACTTACACCAGAAGATTGTCCTGAGAGTTAAATGAGCTTCTATATGCAGAATGCTTAGCCCAAGTGCTTGGCATATGGTGAGTGATAAATTCAAGGTAATTGTTCTCCATAAAATGAGCAATAATAACTGAAATAGAGCCCAGCCCTCTGAGTTCTGATAAAGAAGCTGTTTCAACTTGTGGTCATTCTAGTCCAATGATATAAACCCATCAACTTTATGACCAGTGACATTTATCCTACCTATATATTTCTTCATGAATTTATTTAAACAGATCACCTTGCTTTAGGTAGCATTAACTTGCAGAGAGGACGTCTTTACACATCTCTACTGTGGAGTATACACGCATATAGATACAATTTGATGCTATACTTCTTGGTGCTGGCCACTGATTTCCCAGGCCTCTTCAGAAATTTGGAGTTGTGCTTTTGGTCTTTGCAGTCCCCACGAACTCCGCCCTACTGTTCCCTCTCATGAGTCAGCCTTGGCAGGTCCAGGTTCATTACCAATTCCCTGGGCTCCTTGAAAACCAAGGCCCTGCTAATTTGCCTGCATCCCAGCGACCCAAGCCCTCCCCCTTTCTGGCGGCCTCTAACCCCGTTGCTTCCTGATCCTATTGCAGTAGCTCTTAATTGTCCACAGCTTCTTGTCTCTCTTTTTCTCTGTGAGTGAAGCGCAGCATGTGGATCATTTCGTAGTCACTGTTTCTGTAATTCGTCTCCCATTTGTCAGTGAACTTACATCTGCTTTGCTCTTTGCTTCTGTGCTGGACAGGTATACAAAAAAGCCCTTGTTATTTCCTTAATCTCTCCTGTGGGATTTTTTTTTCTTCTTCTTCTGTCCTTATCTTCCTCTGTAAGCTTTTACTGACACAGCAGATTCTTACCTTGCTCCCTTCGATTTTCCTGAGTATAATGTTGTTTAACCCCTTGATATCAGATGCTTTATTTATAAAGCCTGCAGATTTTTTCTTATTCTAAGGTTCCTGTTTCCTTCACCTGAAATTAATTTTAAAAGTACCCCCTGTTTGTCCCTGAGTGAATGTGCTAAAGGACTGAGTCAGGGATGTAAGGAGAGTTCATTGAAGCTGCTTTTCCTTGCATTTAATGCTTAATATCTACATCTATTCTATATATGATCTAAAACTGTTTGATAACATCTACATATATATGTATTAGCCACATGTTTTATATCATTATGATCTTTACCTGTCATCTTACATCTATTCTATGTCATCTACATGTATTCTATATCAATATGATCTACATCTATTCTATATCATCTACATTTATTCTCTATCAATATGATTTATATCTGTGTCATCCACATCTATTCTATTAGCATCCACACTTATTCTACATCTATATTATATCATCTACATCTATTTTAAATACGTACATCTATATGTATTCTATAGATCTGTATGTCATTCTATGTGTATGTCTGTATCTGTCATCTATGTCATTCTGTCTCTATGCCCTCTGCATCTACCCTATATCTGTCTATATGACCCCTATCTATTTTATCTATGTCGTCTACATCTACATCTATGTCTGTAGCTACATCCAGCCTATAGCTACATAAAACTTTGGTTGGTGTGGAATATGGTAGCCTGGGAGCAAACTGTCAGAATGGTGAGTTATCAGAAAATCAGGATGCATAGCCATCAGAATCCCTAATTTCCAGGTGGTAGCAGAAGCACGAACTTGTCCTCCCAGATCTGGTGCTCATTAGCTTATAATATCGCTCATAAACCTTCTAGAATGTCAAGGCACTGTTGAGATAGGGAACTTATTGCCTCTCTATCTATGCCAAGAAAGTTCTACTCAACATTAAAGACTCATTTTCATTTCAAGTCTCATCTCTCTGTGAAATCTTCCCAGATGGGGTCTGAAAACCACAAGGACATTTATTATCTGACACTTAAGATTTTGGCATAGGATCAGATTGTTTTGTATCTTACCTTGGACTTTTTGTGTTTTGTTTCCTGCCTAATTGTGTAACATACACAGCTTTTAACATCTTAAACATGGTATAAATTACTTAAAGGTAGAGGCTCTGTTGTTCAGAAAATCTACACCCTTTCATTTTGACCTATTACTAGATTCTTTAGTGTGTTTCAGAATGCTATGGGACCAGGATTTTAAAACTTCCTGGGTCTTTTCCCAGCCAAGCTGAATCAGAAACTCCAGATGTAGGGACTGAAATCTGTTATTGAAATGGACTCCGGGGGGGGGGGGGGATATTAAGTCAACCAACAAGTTGCTAATAAGTACTTTTGGAGATGTCTCTGAAACAGCTTGAAGACTTGACCTCCTTTCCTCTTCTCACATCATCTCATTTAGGCAGGCCCATTAGACCCAGCACAAATACACACACCCCTGTCTCTTTATTTTTTAATTCAATCTTTGCAAACCTAACAAACACTAATGAGTACTTAATAAGTGCTGGACACTATGGTAGATAGAAAAACACCGTAACTTCTGCCCTTGAGG
This sequence comes from Scalopus aquaticus, assembly GCA_004024925.1. Classification (NCBI taxonomy): domain Eukaryota; kingdom Metazoa; phylum Chordata; class Mammalia; order Eulipotyphla; family Talpidae; genus Scalopus; species Scalopus aquaticus. Next base: position 25,128 of record PVIJ01005542.1, on the reverse strand, counting down.
AGTTTACCATACAGGGAGGAAAATACCCATATGCATCACACGAGTGTGAGGTTACGAACGAAAGCCAGACTAGTGAGCCAGCCTGCCTCAAGCTTGTTCTGGAACATAGGTGTTCTAGTTGAAGCAGACTTGAAGCTTACTTATCTTCAGTTTTAGAGGTAGGGGAGAGTCATTTAAGCAAAAAGAGAACAAAGGAAGAACACAAAAGCTTGGTTATTTTCCATTGGACCAGAACTTTCTCCATGACTCAAACCCAAGCACATCGGCCTCCAACTGAGAGTAAATACCAGCAGGTTTTGCTCAGTGGCCAGTGCACAGTCGGCAGCTATCAGTGGGCACTGACTGGCAATGAGTCCTCTTGGTGGGTGCATGTCCTCAAGTCCACTTAGGACCCGGGGTGGGGTAGATTGTCAAAACATGCTCACTGGTCTCAAGAATAAATTCCCAGTATGGTGTTACTCCTGATTCATGACACCCGCTGGCGCACAAAGGTTGGCAATTTCTACTGACCCCTCAGCATTTTCATTTCTCGAAACAGAGCCTGTCATTTCAGAATACCTAGCACTTGAAAACAGCTTATTGCGCCGGTGGTGCCATGGCAACAAAAAAGCCTTCTTCCATTTGTACCAAACAAAAACTAGAGGTGTTCGGAGAGCAGATCAAGACTGTCAGTAGTTCAGTATGGAAAGACATTTAAAGAAATTGGCAGGAGTGATTTCTGCCCTGGCAAATGATTTCTCTCCTCTCTCTCTTGTGCTTGTAAGCCTTGACTTGTGGCAGGAGCTGGATTTGGGGTGGCTGGCTGTTCTGAGTCATCGTTCCTCCATTTCTCCATCACATGAGCATTCTTTTCTGGTGATGTGGGGAATATTTATGCTAATGCCTTGGTATGGGTAATGTTTTGGTCAGGAAACTGGCACTTACTTCCTGGGTCATTTTAAAGTTAGTCTTACCCATCAGTTTTGCATCTGGCTGTCTCTTCTGCCATAGGAGGGGTTGGATTAGATCAGTATTTTCCAAACCTGATTGTACATTAGAATAGTCTGGGGAACAGTTTAAAAATACAGATGCCAGAGCTCTACCAAGAGCTAATGATTCAAAAATCTTCTGAGGGAGGCACACAGAGGATTTTTTTTTTTTAAATCTTGTTTCCTGGTGATTTCAATACAGGCAGAGGTTATTGGCCCACACATTGGCCCACACACTCCCCAATTCTGTAGATTCAGGATCCCAGGCCATGCTGCATCCAATTACTCCTTCCTGCTCCTAAGCACCCCCCTTCCTCTCTGCCTCCCCACACAAAGAACGTGTCAGCCTCTTTCTTTGGTGACTCCTTTGGGCACTGGGAGGTCTAAGAGTTTTGTCGACATTCAGCAAATGAGCCCTTTGCTTCCGCATGCGGGTCGCTAATCAGCATGGCTGTCAGATAGCTGAGTAATGCTTACTCTTTCCACAATAATATGCTGCCTTTGTATAGCACGTCAAGCTTATTTTTAGGCACTTGCACACACGTTCCTACAGGACTGGATTTAGGCAGCATTTCTGTCTGTCCTGCTATGTGAGTTGGACTCTGCAGTGGGAACAAAGAGCAGGATGATGCTTACCTGGGAAATCTGGGATGAAAAATCAGACCAGGGCTTGGCAGCCGCTTTCAGTCTATAAATCATCCAGTCCAGGTTTCATGCTGAGTAAAGCAATCTCCTAGTCCAGGGGAGTAAGATTTATGTCAGGTGAGAAAGAACAGTCAGCTGATTTCTTGTCTGTGGACTCTTTGAAGGATGGAAGGGATGGGGGGAGGCGGGAGGCACAACTACCTGTGAATTGGAAAAATTTGAGACATTGTTCCAGTGTGATTTAATCCATCCTAAAAGTTAACTACTCTAGCAGAAGCCACACTTAGAAAATAAAACCTAGCTACAATCAGTAAAAAGGAAGCTTGCTTTGGCAGAAGGGAGCTCCCTGGGAGACAGTTTGTGAATGTGCTGATGGAAACGTGGCAAATACCTAAATGCAATCAAGGTGATGAGGTGTATTTATGAGACAGTCAGGTTCCTCAGAGAGGCAGACCCAAATCAATAGTGCTGTAACCTGAGTTGAGGGTGTGGTCTGTATGCTGTATGAAAAGAGAAGAGGCCAGGGTGGTTTTTGTGGTTCTTTCATGAGATGGAAAGATCTTAACTGACACACATAATAATGTGGCCACCAGAGGCACAATAAAGAAAAGTAGGAATAGATATTAAAGCTATAACTACATGTGTAATCTATCTATAATGTATGTGATCATGTATAACGTGTAAACTATGTAATTGTAATACAGCATTTTATTTATAGATAAATTGTATTAGCTATGTTACTGCACTGCTTACTTAATACTATGTTAGGCACTATAGATGCTTCAATGCTTTCACAGTTTAAAATTTTATTTGGAAAATAACTCTATGACAAAGGACCATTATTAACCACATTTTCAGATGAGAAAACCTGCCCTTGGAGAGTTCTCTAAGCCAGTTACCCAGCTCATAAGTGGGGGTTAAAGGCCTGGAAGGCAGACCTATGTGCCTCTGCTGCCCCGCCTTAGATAGTCCTGCTCTTCCGCCTCCCAGTGCTGGGATCGCCTTTTTTCTCGGCTAGGGTGAGCTATGTTCCAGACTATCCAACTCTTAGTCGTGATTCTCGGCTTCCCAAGAAACTTGATCTCAGGAAAGGAGGTGTTTGGGATGTGGGCATGACTGATATAAGTGATAACACTGGCATTTGGTTTATACACTTATCCTTCACAGATTTAGTTAACTCATATGAGGTAATCCTCATGAGTCTGACCTGTGGTGGGTGAACTGAGAAAGCAAATTATGAAAGCTCCAGAGCTCTGTGGTTGAGTTTAGGTTCACAAATTGTAGTCATCTGGCTTTTATTATTGGTGTCTTTGCTTATTAGACATGCACACCTGAGCACATTTGGACGTGAGCCTCACTGTCTGTGTATGTAAAATAGACGGAACTATAGTACACACTCTTAAAATTGCCATGACGAAGAAATGAAATGGTGCTAAAATGTGCTCAGTGCAGTTTCCGCTAGTAGGGGGTTGTGTCTCAGAAGGCGGCCTCTTTGGAGCTGTGGGTTCACAGCCTAGTAGTACAACTGGTAGAGGGTAGACAGGTAAAAGTCAAGGTAAAAAACTCAAGAACACAGTAATATCATAAAACTGTAGAAAAGGCAGGTAAAGAAAGACTGAAAAATAATCCATTTGGTTTAGGAAAAAAGGGAGAAATTTAAATATCGAAGAGTAGGAGTCACTGGGTCATCTATTTGGAGATCCAGGAAATGGGGTTGGGGGAGCAATTGAAGTAGCTTGACCCAGAGCCCAGCAGGAGGACGTAACATAAGAAAGTGATTGGAAAAGGAGCAGTATATACAGAAAATCCAATGGGCAGAGAAGAGAGGAGCAAGAATTTGGGGGGATTCTGAGTGATGTCTTCTGGGTCCTCCCAGTCTCTTAAAGGAGGAGATGAGCTCAGCTAATTGGAGGGCTTGCTGCTTATAACTTACACTTCAGGTTTCCTGAATACTAGGGCCAAAGTAGACTAGAGTAAATTCTATGACTCTCTTTGTCCACATAAGGAAGAATTGTTTTCGGCTCAGGAGCTACTTCAGCCTACCCTGGCTCCTTAATTCAGCTCGGCTAAGTCTGCATCTCATACTGGACTTGATTCAAAAGGAGAGGCACAGTCAAACCTTCCCACAGGGGGCAGATCCCCAAACCAGCCTTGTGACCCTTGTCTTACACGGTCATGCCTTTCTCCCAATTCCAGGGTGCCGGCCTTGCTCTTCACCTGATGCCAAATTCTCTTCTCAGGAATAATATTAACTTTCCCAAATCAGCAGCACCCTCTAGATAACCTCAGGGAGAACCCCTGGGGTGCAGTTCAGCCCTAAGCCCTTCTTACCAAGCACACTGATCCTTTCATCAGCAACATCCCCTGGAACACAATTATAAATCTCAAGAAATTTGATCAAATGAAAAAGAAACCAGAGTTCACACTTGTATTTAGTGAGAAGACTTGAGAAAAAACAATATTATTGACATACATACTTCAGAATTTAAAGTGCTGTGTTAGTTGATAGCTTCTTGGTGATGTAGAAAAAGCAGGTTAGGGAATATTTATACTCAAGGGAGAAGGCAGCACAGTGAACAAAAAGAACCAAAGCCAGAAGCCCGCGGGCACAGGTCTTAATTGTTATCATGGTTATCAGTCCTCTATTTGTATTTCACTGATGTGGAACAGATTCTCCATGATATTTAACTAATATTTAACTAAAGAAGTTCTGCTTTAATGTTTCTTATTTTGAAACAATCATTTCCAAACTGAACCTGTTGAAAGAAAATTGCCAATCTGATGTCCCATCATACATAGTTTAGTATGGCCTATGAGTGAGCCGTCTCCTCTAAAACCTTAATTCAATCATCAAAAAAGGAAATTGGCATTACCTATTATCATCCAATCTTCAGATCCCCAACTGTTTAATAGTGCCATTTACAGTAAAAGCATGTAGTTCAGATTTAACGTTACATTTGGTTGTTGTGCTTTTTAGTCTTATATCTAGAAAAATTCTCTGGTCTTTTCCTTACTTCAATTCTTCAAATTTTCAAAGGAATAGGCCAGTTACTTTGCAGCACGACCTCAACTGAGGCTCGAGAATTCTTCTTGCTTAGATTCAAGTTATGCTTCTCTGGCAGGGGTTGTGGGGGGGAGGGGGGGAGGAGGGGGGATATCACAGAAGTGATGCTGTGTTCTGAGCATGTTGTCATCTGGTGGCACATAGTTTCATTGTTCCATTGCCAATGAGTTGCTTTGATCATTTGATTAATGTAGTATCCACCAGGCTTCTCCAGTGAGAACTGATTCTTTCCCCCTTTTTACTTAATAAGTATTTTGTAGGGAGTTACTATGAAACAATGTAAATACCCATTTCTCATCAAACTTTCCTTGTATCTGTTTATTTACATCTGTATGTCTCTCAGGAGTCTATGGTATTCAGTCATTTATGAACCATTATTATCATTCTATTTTTTGATACACTAAATGGCCTCAGTTTGACCAAGGAGAATCCCTTTAAGCAGACGTCTGTGTCTTTTTGTCATGTGTCCAGTGTTTCTGAATGTTTTCTGGCACAATAGTCTATTTTCACCTCATCTTTACGTTCCGTGTCTCAGATCTGGAATCAGCCATTTCTTCAAAGAAGTTTAGGATCCTTTTGGTTGAAAACAGTATTTAGAAGTCAAGATCTATCTGTCTGTCTGTCTGTCTGTCTATCTATACATTTACACACATTTTTATATTTATTTCTCTATTTTTCTAGATTAAAATTCTTAAGTTTACTTGAATAAATCCAACTCTGATTCAGCACCTTGAGTTTATTGTAGCTGTCTTTATGTTCACAGCACTTGTTGCATGCACTGGTGGATAGTGTTTGAGAAACAATAAGAACACAATAAGAAACAAGTTTGTGATTTGACTCCAACAAGCAAATGGTTATTCTGTTGAATTCTCCTTCATCTTTACCGAGGGAAGTAGGGACCAAAACCTGCAAAAAGGGGCTTATGCTATAAGATTTAGGTCAGATACAAGAAAAGTTTGTTAAAAATCATTAGGGCCTTGCTGGAAAGTGGGCAAGTACTTTCACTTAGAAGAAGCATTTTATTTATGTTTTATTGAGGTAACGTTGGTTTGCAACCTTGCATGTGATTAAGTGGCCTAAGATCACACCTCCTTGATACATGTCACACAGCACACCCACCAGCAAGGCACCCATGGTCCTCTACCAGAGTCCACTGGGCACCCTCAGCACTGGGTTTCCCCCTCGCCCTCTTGGGGCCTTAATTCCACAGTCAGATTTCTAGGGTTTGTTATTCGTTTGCTTCTGTCTGACCCTTTGTTTTAATTCTCTATATTCCACATATAAATGAAACCATCCAATATCCGTCTTTCTCCTTCTGACTTAGTTCACTTAGCATAATCCGCTTCAGTTCCATCCATGTCACAACTTTCTCTTTTTCTTCTTTCCCATTCCTCTCCTCCTCTTCTTCCCCTTTCTGTAGAATTTTTTTTTCAAATAATTCTCAAAAGGAACTCCATCTCTCCATCCACTCATTTAACAAATATTGAGCACCTACTACATGCTGGGGTGTATCAGAGTGAGGTTCGCTCACAGTATGATGAGAAAAGACAAGCCCTGTCATTGCATCCGTTGCAGGCTGCAGCCCAGCCGCCCACTGACCTCCAGGAAACACCAGCGCTCCGCAAAATACCATGAAAATCACAGCCCTGCAGGATTTGAGAGGGGACAGAGATGTCTGTCTTAATCTCCACTTCCATCCCCGGGACCTTCCCTTGAGGAATTCATGAAAAGAACATTTCTTTTCCAGATGCATGCAACTGTTTGTATTTGCGGGTTGTTTAGGACAGAGCTGCCTGAAAGAATAAGGCGGACTGTTTTTGGAGGCTTTCTCCTCTGCCTTCCTTTTCTTTTCTCTAGTCCCCATCAATCTGCTTTATCAAACCATCTTCCAGACAGCTGCTAGAGTTATCTTTGTAAAACTCTCAATGGCTCCCTGTTGACCTCTTAATGAAGTTCAATCTTTTAAACAGGCATTCAGGGAACTTCTGATCTGCCCAAACTCCTGCCCATTTTCCCATTTCATTTTCCATTATGTATTTCTATTTGCGTATTCTGCAGTCTCCTTCACCGATCACCGGCTTGATCCCCCAATGCGCAGGGTGTTTGTGCCTCCTCCCCTTTGTTAGGCCCAAAATACCCATTACTTCCTCCACTAATCAAAACCTCTGCAGCCTTCAAGGTGCTGCTCATTTGCAGCAGGTCCCTGAGGCCTCCCCTTATCGCTCTGCCAGAATTAATTGCTTCCTCCTCCGTGCTCCCTCAACCCTTTCTTGTATTTCTGTTCAGCACATTTTTCTATTCTGCTTCATCCAAACATGATATGTTTACATGTCTCTTCCCGGCAAGCCCCTCAAATACTCAGAATTGAGGTCATGGGTCCATGTCAGTTCATCAAACTCTTTATTCATAAAGGGGCCTCTGCCAATTGTTTCACACCATTGGATTAAATTCTGCAACCCTCTGAAGTCCTATAAAGTCAGGAATGGCTGGTAAGAGGGTGCTGATGACTTAATTTTTTATTTTATCTCTAAGAGGTATGTTAGAATTTGGTGTAAGACAGATCTGGGGTCAGATCGCATCATGGTACTTACCCTGAGCTATGGTAAAACACTTAACTTCTTTGCTGCTCAGTTTTCTTGCCTAAAAGTAGGGATAAAAACCTACCTTGGGGGCCTCTCTGGTGGCGCAGCGGTTGAGCACTGCGCTGTGGAGCTGTAGGCAGCGGTGACACGAGTTCCATGCCCAGCTGGAGAGATTCCCACATGGCGCCGCAGACCTCACCTTCCTAGCTCGCTGCTCCCCTCAGCAGTGTATTTCTTTCAGTCTGCCTGTTCTGTTCACCCACTCTGTCTCTGGTGGGCCCTCTCGCCCCCCCATGCCTCTGGCCTGTACACTCCCCCCCCCAAAAAAAAAAATCTACCTTGGTGAGTCGTTATGAAGGTTAAATGACATAATGCGTGTTTAGCACAATGCCTGTCTCACAGCAGGAAATAATAGCCACTTTTAATATTTTTCCTCTGGAAGAAATCCTAATCTGCATTACCGAATTCCTAACAGGTACCAGAGTTAGTCCGAACTACACTTCACCTGGATTCTCTCACTTAACCCTTATTACCACTTCTAGGAGGAAGTATATTGCTTCCATCCCATGTTACAGATGAAGAAACTGGGGGGTTAGTAGTTTTCTTGAGGAGATGCAGCTAGTAAGGAGAACAGACGGATGAGAACTAGTCATTGTCACCGGAGACCATAGCTTTTACCACCATTGCCGTTCGGTGGATTGGAGAAACAAACAAAAATGTCCTACAAAATAGTAGTAGGTATAGGTATATTTATATTCCATGGTATATTTATATCATGGATTTATATTCAGCAATCAAAAAAGACAAATTCATGCCATTTGTGACAACATGGATGGAGCTGGAAGGGATTATGCTAGCCAAAATTAGTCAGAAGGAAAAAGATATCGATGGTCTCACTTACATGCGGAATGTAGAGAACCCAAATTAAAGGTTAAGAAAAGTAAAAAAGGAGGGGACAGGCAGGGGAGGGGGGGGCAAAACAGGGAAGGAATGAACACAGGAGAATATGGTGATGGTTCATGGGTGATAAGATTGTGGGAGAAGTATGGGGACTCTTATCATGTAAGAAAAAATTTTAATTAATAAACTAATTATAAATTTTTAAAATTTGCCTAAAAAAATAGTGGTTACCGAAGGAAAGGGGGGAGAGAGGTATGTAAACCAGGTTAAAGGGGTCAATTATATGGTGAAGGACGGAAACTAGACTTTTGCTTGTCAACAAATATAACGTATACAGATTTTGATGAATAAAACTGTACACCTGAAACCCAGATAATGTTATAAATCAATGTTACTTCAATAAAAAATTAAATATTCTAGCTTTAATGAAACAGAAAAATTGGATGGTGACTTTATCCCTAACTAGGATCTGGAAGAGAATCTGTCATTTTGTTGGTCACACATGAAAGAAATCAAGGCAGAAACTTGCCAGTAGGACAATTTCTTCTGGTTGTACAAAGATAAGTATCAGCACAATCACTGCACTAATGATCTATCAGGTTCTCTGCATGGACTAATCTCTCAAGAAGACTCTCTGTCCTTTAGAGTTCCCAATGACTTCCTACATTTTTTTTTCCGTAATAATATTTTGAGGCCACGTTGGCTTATCCATTTTCCAAAAACCTCTCCCCACAAAAAGGGGGCTAAGTCAAATTAGCTCTGATTACATGGGGCCCTCAACTCACATAGATTGCAATAATCAGCTCTAAAATTTTATTGAATTCTCTGGGAGTTACAGTGTGATCTATCTCAAAAATGATTAAAAGGATGTCTCTTGTACCATTCATCGCTTTTATTTGCCAGCATAGTGATTCTGATGGCTTGTTATCTGACTCACATTGGGACTGGTTAACCTGAATTATACATATTCTGCTGTGTTGCTATAATTTAGCCAAACATCATTTTGAATTATATATTATTTTAAATGAGGACATTCCCTGGGGGACCAAAACAAGGCAAACTCAAGCCTGTCTCCTCTCTGAAATCTTGGGGTTTGCATAGTTATACCTTTTTCTCTTTCTATTTAATTCTTTACTGTCTCTCAAACCAGAAACTTTAAATCTAAGTGAATTTTATGATTAATTTTTGATTTTTCACCATGCCAAATCCTGGAATTTCTCGACTTCTCTTCTTCCCTCCCGCCCTCCTCAGTCTCCCCTGTTCTTCCCTTCAAAATAAAAAGCTGAAAATAAAGATAGTAACTGAGACTTCAAATTAAGCAAGTGAGTAGACAGCATTTGCTTTTATCTCCTCCAGAAAGTCAACCGAAATGATTGTGAGGTGATTTTTTTTAAGCCATTAACCTGGCAGGGCAAAAAGAAAAGAAAGCAGTAAGTTTTCAGAAATGGAGAGCAGATGGGGGTGAGTTTACTGACAAAGGAAGGTGGAAAAGTTACACCAGAGCAGTGAAGGAGTTTTAGACTTCTAGAAAATGTTACCATATGACCTCAGGAATAAAAACAGAGTGATGTGGATGCCTGAATACACAAACGATGCCTGAGTAACACAACCTAGAAAGTATAGAAACAGACTTAATATAAGAATTTAGTAGAGTGACTGGTGAAGGGTCAACATCCAGAGTTTGAAAAAACTCTGCAAGCCAAGTTATGGCTCATAGGTTTATGAAACTGGATAATAACTATGGCACAACCACAAGGTAGAAAACTACTCAGCTTTTGAAAAAACAGAGGTTCTCTGCTTATATGAAAAGAAGAAAGTGAAAAACTCTGGTGCCATGTTGTGTCCATTTAACAGTGTGTTTTGTTTAAGAAAGGGGGGAATCAATATATATTTGTATTTGCTTGTGTCTGCATGAAGAAACACTGAAACATAAAATGCTAAGACGAGGTACCTATGGGGCAAGGGTAAATATGCTGGAAGAGAAAAGAGATGACAGCAGGCTCGTAATGTAGACTTTATTACAGTCTCACATCACTTAACATTTTGAGTGACAGACTGTATATATGACAAAGGTCTCTATAGAGAGACTAGGATAGCAGGTCGTACCAGCAAGGTTTGGGTAAGTATACTCTATGAGATGCACGAAAAACTTGCCAATGCTTAACGACGCATGTCTCAGAATGTGTTCACATTGTTCAGTAATACGTGATTGTATATTGGCTTGCTTTTTTGAATGAGTTTATATTACCCATTCAAATAACAGTAAGGGTTAAAAAAAATCAAGCCATGAGTACATGTTGTGTATAAGACTCTGTGCTAAGCTTGTAAATATATCATCTCAGTTAATCCTCACAAGAGTCCTGTGAGGGTTTACTGTAATCTCCAATTCAGATGAGAAAAAGAGTTATTTAGATTGCTTACACAACCTGTTCATCATTTGTATCAATCCACATCACTCATTTCTTTCATGCCATAATTCAATACTAAGCTCCTGCAAGTCTCCTTAGGTTATTTCTACTCAGTTCCAACTAGGTGTTGGACTCTCTTTAGCAATTAAATGCCTGATTCACATTGTATTCTTTCAACATAGCAATACTCTAAGGCATTTTGCCTTTACCTGCCCCTTCTCTGGAGTGAGAATGAAGAAGCCGAGTTGTATACCATCGTTTCCATCATTCCATTCCATACAACCATCTTTCCTGGTGCTACCAGGCACATTGTATCAGTACCCAGTAATCACAGGAGATAAAATAGTAACTTTTATTTCTGTAGTTCCATGGAATTTACACAGTAACTAATTAAGTTGAATGTCTCCGATGCCCTGTCAGGTAGTTTTTATTATCATCATTTCACAGAAGAGGAAAGGGGCTCAGAGAGACTTGGAAAGATTAGCTGAGAATCAGATCCAGAATTTCTGACTCCAAGATACATATTCTTTCATAACATGCACCACAGCTACCTCTAGTCAGCCTTCCAGAAAATATCTGGTGGAACCAGATTAGAGCAAGAAAATGTCTGAGTCAATTATCCTAAGGATGTAGTCATGGAACTAACCCAAGGAAATGGAAATGTGGCCCTCTCTCATGCATCCCAGACATCACCAACTGGTTATAAAACTTCTCTGGGTCTTGAAACTCCTTCACAACTTCGTAATTTCTCAAATGGAACTGCAGCTCCACAATTAATTGATCTTAATCCAAGACAGGCATTCAAGAGACATTTGCTCACCATCTGAGGACTGGACGATCTCCAGTACAGTCACACACCACATAGCAACATCTAGGTCAACCATGGACCATGTATTTGACAGTGGCCCCTTATAGACAGCCTAGGTGTGTAGTCGGTTTCTCTAATTAACTCAAAGATGTTCACACAGCAATGAAATAACCTCATGATAAATTTCTTGGGCTGTATCCTTGTTAAAGACACCAGACTATATTTCACTACTCAAAATATGGTCCAAAGACCAGCAGCGACTTCATGGAGAGGCTTGATTGAAATGTAGATCCTCACGTACCACTGCAGAATCAGAACCTGCATTTTCAGATCCCCAGATGATGCCAAAGAGAAGGAAGTGTTCTGATAAAAGATACTGAACAGTGAAAATTATCCATGATCTTAAGACCTATGACCTCTCCATTTCAGAGAACTAACAAGTTACCACATAACCCTCCCTTCAGATCTGCTGGTTCTGAGAAACACCTGTTAAAGTTTCTCTAAAACATCCTCTAGGGCACTTTGGTTTGAATAAGGACTTGGTTCTATTTGGAAAGCTCCTCTGAGACCAGACACACATAGCCGCAAACTGAGAGAAATGAAGGAAGTCTACACCCAATTTGTCGATATGGCTCTCGTTGCTTGGAGAGTTGTTCTGTGCTCCATGCTGACAGCACAGAGGTGTGTGCACTTGACTTCCCAGCTCCACAGTAACTCTCCTGTGTGTGCTGGGTCTAGCTAGCCTGGCTCGCCTTTGCAGACCCCATCTCTGTAACCGCCAGTTTGTATACAGTCTGTGCCTGTATTCTCCAGGCTACTGCTATGTTAGTCAACTTTATCGCTTGTGCATTTTTTTTTGACATAAAAAGTCCTTTATATGTTTGCTTGTTGGCTTTGATTTATGGCATGGAAGAAAGATATTTCTAATCACAAGAATGGGATTAAATTTTGAGGATTATTCATCAATGAGGAGCAAAAGAAAAGGTGGTAATTGAGCAGAAATAATTTTCTGTTGTTTTTCTAAAAACCTCTTGTGGGTTTTTTCATTTCTAATTTTGTGTATTATTTTTCCATTTTTATTTTAAATTCATGTAACATTTTGTCTAGTTATTAAAGTGTTTTTATTTTGAAAAGCTGAACAGTTTAGAAAAGCATCAAGGGAAGTAAAAGAAAAACAACTCTGAGTTGAACACTTAGTATTTTGTTCTGTTTCCTTCCACTCTTCTTGTCACAGGAATATTTTCTTGCCCGTTTCTCTTGCAACTTATAGTAGGAAAGCTTGTTTTAAGATCTCTTATTTCATTATGACAAGGACGGTGATTGAGCTCCCTCACGGAGAGCAGCAGGATGAGTCACTGGAAGTGACATGGAAGGGACACAAATAGAGGTGGGATTGGACGGGCTCCAGAGCAGCTGCGCTTTGCATTTTCCTGACTCGAGGCTTCAGGCAGAGTTTCCCAAGCCCCAGCTGCTGCTGATCCTGCTGTCCTGACCCCCCTGTGCCATATCCCGGGCTCCACACCTGAGATGAGCCTGGTGGCACTCTCCATCCCTTCTCTCCTGGCTGCAGAGCTATCACTCCACTTAGAGAAAGGGCCTTTTGCTGGCTAAGGGCAGAGATAAAACACACATGTTCTCCATTCTCTGGATGACATATGGGACTTGGAATTCAGAACCAGGCAGCCCTGGACTCTAATTCTAACTCAGTCTCTTAGTAGTTTTATGATAATGAGCTGGGTTATCTATATTCTCTGAGGCATGTTTTTTCTTAAATATGAGATGGGGCTAATAAAACCAACCCTGCAGGGTCATTCTAAGAATTGGAATAGATGTTCAATGCCTGTGGCTTAACAGGCACTTACTAAATGGCAGCTACTATTGTCACTGTCCCTTCAGACATCTCTTTTATAGGTTTATGTTAAACAAACTCTTTTAACTTTAGATTCATGCTAATTATATTTTTCTATATCCATGTCTCTTAAGCAAATTCCTTCTGGAATTAGAGAATCCCCAACACTACCGACACTCTCTTGGAATTTCACATTCTCTCCTTCCCTCCCTCCCTCCCTCTCTCTCCCCTCAACATGTGTTTTCTTGCTTGTGGTGAAAAGATACATGGGAAGAATCAAACCTAGCCTCTGTCCTGTGGGAGCCTTTAATATGATTGGGGAGACAAGATAGACACAAGATAAAATTAGAGAATAATAAAAGAGAGTGAGAGCACTCAAATGTGCTGAGTATAATATTCTATGCCTCTGTCTGCTTCTGAATTCCATTCTTGCTTTATTAAACAATATCGCCTTGCTGCTGACTCATGTTCAGTTTCCAGACCCCAAAGACTATAACATTTCTCTGCTGTATGTGCACATAACAAGCCAGAAAATTCTATTGTGTATAATATTTCTGCAGCATGTTACATTTGGGCAGTTTTCCCTTAGTGTTCTCTATAGCACTTGTCCCCCTTAAAGTTCACTGTTTGTGTCTGGTAATTTTTCCATGCTGTCAACCTTGTAAAGATGCATCAGCTTCCCAGCAAAGATATCGTGGAGTAAAGCTCTTCTAACAGCCATCCTTGTCTGCGTTGTCTGATGTGTCCACATTTTCTCTCTATACTTGAAATTCAAACTCCTAGAGTACTGGAAGATGGGGAGAGAGGAATGACCTTGGCATAGGTCACTGATCTTGGGCATATCTCTTCCCATCTCAGGACTTTGGTTTTCTCCTAGGGAAAGGAAGCAATGTGAGAACTTCTAGTCAGACAATGTGATTCCATACCTGGACACTAGTTTTGACATTGAAAATTTCACCAACAACCACTTCTGTTAACAAGGAGTGAGTGTTTTTCTGAAATATGGTTCAACCACCTTTTCCTCTTGTCTTCCTCCAATTTACTTCCTCTCTACTCCACTACAGCTCTATCTGTGGGACTGAAACTTTTCTCTAAAAATGGCAGAGAAATCGGTAGAGAATTGAGGCAGACCCTTGATACTCAGGGTCTTTCTTAGATCATGGGTTCTATAACACAGACCCATTGGTCTAGGTTTAATCCTAAGGCAATGCAGAGGAAAAAGCCTAGCAGGAACAAATGATGGTTTCTTGGGTTTATTAGAAATGGAAAGAAAGAGTTGGCTGGATGCCAGCTAGCTTTGCAAAGTGAGGGCCCCCTAAGGCTACAACCTGTGAAGGTGTTTCAGAAGCAGCCTGGGCTGCAAAGTCTACGTTCAAGATGTTATATACATTAGTACCAGTGAGGGAAAAGGAGAAGGGGTGAGCAAGTGCAAGGGAAAGTGACATGGGAACGATGCACAGCTACTTCCCTTAGCTCACATACATAAACCCCAAACAGAAAGTTAGCAATAGAGGAAGCTTTATAAGGTCATCTAAAAATTCACACTTTACAGAAAATGGAAATGAAGCTTGGAGGGCAAATGGCCAAGGCAGGTCACAGAGCTGGTTGGCAGACTTGGGATGAGAACCCAGGTCTCCTCCTGATTGATGGTCAGTTCAAGGTCATCCCCATCAGAATAGCCTGCCTCTGCTGGCATTCTTCGATTTAGGCTATTTAGTTAAGGTTATGTGGGATGGTCATATGGGAACATTATTCTCAAGTATAAAAGGTGTGGTGTGTCTGTGAGGCACATATTTGGATTTGTGTGGATAGTTTTGTGATAATGGGACGTTGTACAGAAAGTCTTGGTAACAACCACTGTCCAAGGAACTTAATAGACATTCAGAATAACTATTAATTTTTTTTCGTATTTGCTGAACACGCACACAAAAATAAAACTCCCATAAACCTTCTCAATTAATATTTCTTGATTGAGGTAGGAGTGACTGAGTCATATTCATAAGGAGGTTTGCCTAATTATAGACAGCACCAGCTGGTGAGGGTGTCGATAGAGTCAGATAAAAATCATCACACGTAAATATCCAGGCCAGATTAGTTAAGGTAAGAACAGCTACCCCCCTCAACAATGGGTGACTCAGCAAATTCCCAACCTTGTATCAGTGTTTAAAATGTGGGGAAATATTCCTTAAAAGGTACTTGTAACCTGGAATCAATGGACCACTTTACCTGTGTAATGGTTTTCCTCATTGAGTAATTCATAGTGTTAAAATAAAACACCCTGGCTCTTCATTAGATAATCATGATCAGACACCCACTAAGGAAGGATGGAAATGTCTAAAGCTAGTGTGGAAACTTGGCTGAATTCCTAATAAAAAAAAATCACTTTTTGTGAAGGAACAGTCTGGGCTTTCCAAAGGTGTATTAGTTACATATGTGATAATTCACCTCTTCATTTAATCATTCATCAAATCATATTGATGACTATGTCATACCATAATTTTATGGTTATGTGTTATCTTACAGTTTCCAAATGCTGTTATTTTGTCTCATCATAACCTCACCACTATCTTCTGTCCCAGTGCATGGGAGCCCAAGGAAGTAGGCACCTCTGCCCAGTTTCAACTTGGGGGTCTTTAGAAGAAGGAACAATTTGGGGGCATTGACACTAGGCTAACAGAGAGTGGTGACCTGCCCAAGACCACACAATGTAAAGTGACAAATTCAGGAACAATCCAAGACATTGACCCGCAGTGGTTATCCTTTCCTCCCTATGAAGGCTCCCTGTAAGCAGTGAGCACAGAACCTGGAGGACTTATGCACACAGAGACAGCTGGCTCCAGCCCAGCATGCATCCCCAGGGTCTGGGAGGGGTAGGCTGAAATTTGCATTCTAGTCATTTTCAGGAAACACTGATGCTGAGAACCACAATGCTGTACTAGGTGCCTTCCCGAGGCCTCACCTGGAACTCCCCAGAAACACATCATCTCAGGTGCTATCTCAGACCTGCAGAACTAGAACCCACATTTTAACAAGGTCTCCAGGTCGCAGATCAAAATTTGGGAGCACTGACTGTACTACTAAAGGGAGATAAGAGAATAAAAAGAATAAGCTTTACAATGGGGTACTTTCTGTGCGGCAGGCAAGCCTTTGAGCACTCTGACTGTACTATCTCATTTAACCCCCACAATACCCCTATGACAGAAGCACAAATATCATTCTCATTTTAAAGTTGAGGAAATACCAGGATGCAGAGAAGTTGGTAGCCTGCCTCAGGCCACTCATCTGATAAAAGATGGACCCTGGATTGAAGCTGGAAAGATTGCTCCAGAAGGGCACACCCTCGGCGCCTTGCTACAAGTTTATAAGTAGGTTCCTGCTCAGACAGCTGGGGAGACAATAAGGAAATACATTCAAGCAAGTGTAGAACAAGAAAGGCATTAGTTTGAAGTTACAAATAGTCCTGGTCAAGGGAATCTGCTTCTGTGCCATATAACGTCAGGGGACATGGGTTTGTAGGGCTTTTGCAGAACTTTCTGATGATGTAGATTTGGTAAGTCCAGCTTCTTAGTAACTTCACTTGTGAAGCTGAAAAAATATTAACACTGATAAAGAGAAAAAGCATCTTGCTGGCAGCTCAACCGAGGAGGAAGGATACTGAAAATCGAACAAAGAAATGACAATTTTTCAAGACAAACCTCACTATGATTTGGCAAAACAGATAATCAAAACCAAATCAAGACCCAGGTACTCATCACAAACTAGTTAAGCTTCAGCTCTTTCAACACCAGTCTCTTCAGATCCATGAGTTCCAAGAAAAGACCACAGACAAACTGAACTAACATTGACTCATGCTTTCTAAATACAAGGACATGAACTTGGATTTAAGTCCATGTATTTAAATCAAGGTCAAGGCTAGCAATTCTCCAGTTTATTTCTGCCAAGCCTGTCCTGTGGCTAATAGAGCTCCCAAAACCCTGTTAGGACTTCTTCCCTGGCTCTCCCCTTTGTAGAAACACCCTGCCTCCAAGTCTCCAAGGCATATAGTTTCCCTTATTGTAGCAAATGATAACATAACTTCACTCAGTCCAAGTGTGTCCTTGGTCTTTGCCTGATGACGCCAACACAGTATTTTCCTACCTATCTCATAAACTTGCTATGAATGTCAAATTAAATGAAGCAGGAAGAGTTCCAAACACTCTGGTTGAGCTTCTCATTTGTTACTGTGATTAATTATGTGCTGTTCCATCTTTTCCCCAAGGACAGTGATACCTCAAGTTTAAAGAAGAGACCAGATTTTATTTTCTTTGGGCTCACAAAGTCTAGAATGGTTCTCAATGCACAAGATACTTCATAACTATTGGCTGAATGAAACAAACAAATAAATGGGCAGATAAAAAATAAATATTCTCCTTTTCAGCTCTCTCAGCCCTGGGAATCACCCAGGCATCCCCCAATGGAGTAAAGGAGTCCCTAAGTGTTTAAAAGTGATGGTTACCACTTGGGCAGACTGTCGCTAGCCCTTTATAAAAGTTACAGATAACGTTGTTTGCCTCTTAAAAGTTTCCTACTTGCAAGCTGCCTGAATTGCTATGGGAATACTATTCCCCTTGCCTACAGCATCGATCCTGGAGCAAGAACCATGCGGCTGAACAGCAGCACATTTTAGAGCCTGTGGAGCTGGTGTATTTCAGAGTATTGGTCGAGGGTCTCTTGCAGTCACACCAAGCGTTGAGCAGAATGATATAGCTAGTTGTTTTTGTAATGGACTTGCCTCAGGCAGAAATCGCAGTGCATGGAAGCACGGTGTCTCCATCGACAACTCTAAAGTCCTTGGGCACAGTGAGTTCCAGCCATGGCTAGAATCTCTGGGGATACCTTTGATCAATCAGAAGCTGCCAGAGAATCTTTGTACTCAGCACCAAGGTTGCCCAGTGCTGTACATCATCCTTTCTCTGCTCTTGTGCTGACTTACCTCACCTTCCCCTGGCCCCCTGAGCCCATATTCTAGTTGCCATGACTTCTGAGAGATGCTCCAGAGGAGCTGCAGGCATTTACCCTGGAGCTGGAGCGTAATAAACACACATCCTTCATGAGACAAGCAAAACAGTGTGCTCTCAGGGAGCACAAGTGAGACCAGTGTTCTCTGGGAGCATGGTCTCTGCTAAGTCCGAGCCTCTCAGCATTTCCCAAGGAAACACCTCCAAGTGATGTGTTCCTCTTCTGAAGACAGGAATGAGGATGGAGGATACCCTATTAGCTTCCCTTCTCACTTCCAATGTTTAGAGGGAGACAGCGTAAAAAGGATGGGGATGGCCCCCAGCGAGCCCCTCCTAACTCCTCTGCACCAGCCAGGGTTTAATGGCTCCTATGCAATTCCCAGTTTCTTCTCCTTGCCCAGAACCTTCTCTCAGGCCCAGGACTGCTTTCTTCTGAAGAAGTCCTCTCTATCCTGACCATGGGTGTCTAACCATAATTTTGAGTTTGGCCACATCCCACATTCCCTATTCCCTTTTTTTTTTTTTTTTTTTTGGTTTTGTTTGTTTTGTTTTGAAGGAAACCCTGGTTAAAAGAAATAGGGATTTGAACATTAAAATGTTTATATTCTGAGGTAAGCATATCTGTTTTTTGGTAATAATATTGGAACTAAAAGGGCCCCACAATATCATTTAGTCCAGGGGTCTTCCAACCAGGGGTTCTTTGGATGCTGGGAGTCCTTTAGATGGTACATGAGCCACTCAAAATTGCAGGTACATTTGCCTGTTGTGTATAATGCCCCAAGCTGCTGCTCACACCTCACGTGCACTCAGCCCTGAAGTCACTTGAGCCCAAGCTCCTGAGAAATTTGAAAGCATGAATGCTGATACCAGGGAGACTGTTTAGAAAAACTCAAATTCAAGTGAATGTTAGTGTTATTAATTATAAGTTGAAATTCAAAGTGCTATTATCATTACCAATCAAAGCTAACTTCTTTTGCAGAGAAGATGGTAGACAAAAGCCATACATTTTGTAAATTGATTACTCATATTTAAAGGCTTAGAACATAAGATACACACCATGTTCTTAATAAATTTCCTTTGTTTCAGAAAGCACTTCAGCATCTTTAGTCAATCTGCTGTTACATTATAAGAATCTGATTTTTGTATGTTTGAGTTATGCACTGTTAATAGAATTTGATAAACTCTAATGTACATATATTTAGTAGTATTGATAACATGTATTTCATTATTGATTAGTATTATTGGGGACTGATTATGTGTGCAGGATACATATGACAATAAATACAAGTCTTTTGGAATAAAGAAAAACTGTAAGACAGAAGGGCAATTCAATTAAAGGAAACTCTGAGCAAAAGGTGAAGCATAAAAAGTGTAAGGTGTGCTTAGGGAATAGTGCCAAGGTGATTGAACGTGGGGGTTCCTGGAGATAGTGATGATGATGGTTATTACAATAAGAGGCGCTGCACTGAGCATTTACCACTTGCCAGTGTTGAGTGGTTTACATTAGAAAATCATTGAGTCATCACAGTAGTACTGTGAGGAAGACATTGTTTTCTTATTTTACAGATGGGGAAACTGAGACACAAGGGGGTTAACTGATTGGCTGCTTCAGTAAGTGGTGGAGCTGAGATTTGCACCCAGCTGCGTGACTCCAGAGTCTTTGCTTTTGGGGAACATGGTGGGAAAGGATCAAGTAGAAGAGGTTCAATGTGCCAGAGATTCTATGTGAAACTCATGTTTTAACAAAGAAACATGAGTAAGAATGTACAGCGAGATCCCTGAGTTGATTATTAAGATTATTAAGGGTATCTCTCCCCAAGTTATGTTCTTGGGCTTAGAACTAGCTCTCTGTTTTCCTCTGTCATTTCTCATCCTTTCATGAATAGTGAAATAAAAAGATAGGATAAATCTGGGTTCAACTCGTTTTTACTGCAAGCCAGCTGTCTGACCTGGAAAAGCTATTTAGCTTCCTCAAGTCCCAATTTCCTCAATGGCACAATAGAAATAGTCATTCCAAGGTTGTAGTCAAGATCAAATTAGATAATCTTTGTAAGATATATATAGAACAGAATCTGAACTCATTAACAGTAGCTATTAAGAGCAGCTCCAAACAATCATACAAAACTTTACTGTAGATAACTGCATTATCTACAGTATAAGTTATCCTTGAATATTGATTGGCTCATCTTTCTCCCCATCTAAATCGGAGCTTCTCAAGGCCATCAACAGAACTGCGACCATCCTTGCGGTCCTAACACCAGCACAGCTCCAGCTGTTGATGGATCTTGAGGACCACCAACTTCACTAGCCCACTGGAATGTCAGACTCAGAAGATGATACTATTGACTATTGAGCAAGATGTGAAATAAGATTTTGAGTAGGGGAAACTTCCGTGAGTCTCAGGTGCTATATAGGCCATTGCAAAAGAAACTACAGCATAGACAGAGGTCAGTTGGAGGGTACAACAAGGGGAATTGCCCAAGGATGCCCCATGCAGCCCAAGACCTCCTATACTGGCACCCCCTGCCAACCTTTCCATTGCCCCAGCCTCTTGCTCTAGATTGTGACATCATTTATGAGTTCTGTTTGAAAGGTTTCATTTACATCTCTCTTGAGCTTCATTTTTCCTGCCTGAAAACAGATTTTTAATATGAAGGATCACATCTGGAGGTAGTTTAGTATAACATATGAGTTATAATAACCATGCATTAGTCCTCTATTCTAAACCAGACACTATGCTAGATCTTTTACAGAAGTTAACTCCAATTTTCAGCAAAAGTTGAAAAACAGTTTTAATATTATCAATACTTACTGTCACTGAAACTTGCCCAAATGATATAGCTGGTAAATAATTGAATCAGGTCTCTAATCTGATTCCAAATTCTAAGGGTATAAATTTTGTACTTAGAAACATTTGTTTTGGCCTGGGCTATGCAAAATTGAGTCCCTTACTGGGCCCTTATTTTTTTTCTCTATAAATTTGCATCGATTATACCTGCTCCGCTTTCCCATACAGTGCTGTTATGAGGATAAAGTGAGATAGTAGGTGTGACGACGTCAAATAGTCACACAACAAATGTTTACTGGGCATCTGTCATGTGTCCATCAGCAATACTCAGGTAGTGGGTACTATTTCAATTCATCCATTAAGCCCACAGTAAGGTGTAAAATAAGATTTTGAGTAGGGGAAACTTATGTGAGTCTCAGGTGCTGTATGGACCATCACAAAAGAAACTACAGGGTAGACAGAGGTCAGTTGGAGGGTACAACAAGGGGAATTGCCAGTCCCAAGCCCTGTGCTCTCAGTTCTGACAGGTCTACTTCTGATAGACGTGTTTTACTTACACCATAGTTCTTGGGAAATTCCCCCCTGCACTCAGTGTATTATTATCAGACAAAGCTATCACTTCTCTGTTCGTCCATTTTCTTATCTAATAAGTGAGGATGAAGATAACAACTTGTCTGAGAAAGCTCTGGGAAAAAGTGCTATCTGGATGCAAAGTATTATTCCAGAAAAAATCTATCCAAGACTGACGGGTGCAAAGTATTGATTTTTAGCTGTCTTTAACAGGTGCACTGATAGGAGAAAAATCCCACCAGACACTTTGAACAGCCTGGGTTGTAGAGACAGGACTAGCCCCTGGCTGGCTGTGGGAAAAGGTGCGTGCTATAACTGCAGATGCTGAAAATGTTAAGCCCTAGGGCCCCCCAGCCCTTGCAAGGATTGGATCCCCTAGCTCTCGAATGAATTTCCCGGGAGTCAAGAGTCAGCAATAGCCAAACCACAGAAGAAGGGAGTGTGGAGGGTTGCCTGGAGGGTGCTGTGGCTCTGTGTCCAGATGGCAGATGGGCATTTGCAGCGGAGCCAGGCACCACGGATAGGGTCACACAGCAAGAGCACCACCTTGGTCCGCCTGCCGGGAATCCTGTTAGAAGGAAAAACACAATGTTCATCTTCCCTGATCTGTAATGTGACTTTTCTCAAACATATGAACATGACTGTATTTGCCTGACCTGACCTGGAGGCTCTGAGCTTTCTCTGGACTTGAATCACATTATTGCCAACGCACATGCTACACACTGTAGGTTTGCAGCATCTTGCGGCGCCACACCTCAGTGACAAAGGAAGGGGGAAACATTGATCTTGTGGTCCTCCCATTGAGAAGCAGGTCGATATCAGAAAGCCTTAGAAAACTTGTTGGGAGGCCGGAAGATGGGATAGAGGAATGGAGACACAGATGCTATGATTATAGGAAGCAGAAGCTGTTGTTTAAGGAGAAATTGTTAAAAAGTGGGGCTTGAGTTCTGGTATCTGACATTGTTAGCAATGTGACCTTGAACAAAGGGGTTAATCTTCCACACCTGAAACTCCTGTCTCAGAGGAGGGCTGTACCTTGGATACTTTGCAACTAAGACTGCTGTTCATGCAGAAGGTATTAGATTGTGGTGAAGATGGTGTTAAAATGGCTGAAAGTAGCAGCATCTGCCATCTTCCTGCTTGCATGCCCAGCACCTAGCTCACAGCGACAGGGAGAGCATTTAATTTCCTTAGGGATTTAGGATGCAAACACTGAACTGCAGGAAGTGCATGGGAATGAGCATGAGTGACCAGAAGGCAGAATAACCAGTGAGAGGGGTTAGCCTCACATCTGGACAGGGGAGATTGAGGTCTCTCTGATACTTGCAGCCCTAAAAAGTCCAACTGTGCTCTAGATCAAGGTTATTCTAAATTTTCATACAATATGGGTCTTTTTTTAAAAGGAGAAAAAATTCTGTGGATCCAAGGACTAACACATTCCTATTTTTTATGTGTTTTAAATGATGAATAAATATGAAACCAGAGATATACTCTTTACACTTACTGGTTCCTATACAATTATAAGGCCAAAAACAAATTTATAAATTAAATTTAGAAGAGGCGACAATACAATTCAAATGGGCAATATATTAATGTGATGGATGACGCTGGTTGATGAAACTAACTTGACCCTCTCAATGTGAGGTACATGTATGAAAGGACAATTCTTTTGAGTTCATCAAGCTTTTGCTCTCAACTGCCATGTGATGACTCATTTCTATCACCACTTTAAAAATTCAGATCAGTGTGAAACATTTATTGTATGATGTCATATGCTTCTTGTTTGATAAGAAGATACATAAATGTCCTAAATTATTTTTTTATTTTGTTTTGGGCAAATGAAATAGTATTATTGGCACCAAAATGAACTCATTCAAAAATTATCTTATGAGCATCTAATATGTCCCAGAGATTGGTCTAGGGAGTTGAATGGTGTCACTGACCAAAATAGAAAAAAATATAATCCTTTCCTTGTAGAAACTTGCATTGTAACAGGGGGAGGCAAAAATATTGTGTTATAATCACCAAACGGGCTAAGAGATTAAATTTTCAGTATTCCCACAACCAAAAAAAAAAGATATTATAATTATTTAATGTGATAGAGGTGCTAACTGTGGTTGCAAGAGCAATTATATTATAATATATAAATGTATCAACTCAACAGGCTGCACACCTTAAACTTACTCAGTGTTAAAAGTCAAGTAAATCAATTAAAAAAGCACTAAAGTGAAAATCCAAGAAGATTAATAAATATGTGGAGTTTATAGGATGTTAGAAGTTAACAAGTGATACGAGGGGAAAAATAGCTAAGAATGGGGAGGGGAGATAGGGGGGTGTTGCGGTTTAAGCAGTGGCACTGGTAGGCTTCACTGAGGAAGAAGAAGCAAGGAACATCTGCAGAGAAGTGGCAGAGCCAGTCTGAACTGCAGTATCTGGCAAGGAGGCCAGTGGTGCAGATCAGAGTGAGCGATGGGAGAGCCACCAGGAGCAGCCAGGGAGGTCATGAGGAGCCAGATCCGGAAGCACACATGGACGTTGTGGCTTTTACTCTGAGAGAAAAGGGATCTCATTGAAAGACTTTGAGTAGAGACATAACATGACCTGACTTACTATTTTAGTTATATCACACTGGCCTTTGTGTCGAGGTTAGACCTTGGACTTCGGAAGATGGTTTGGAGAATTTCCAGCGATGCTGGAGAATGATGGATGGTGCATCAGAACTGGCTCACTGGGTCCCCAAACTGGATTTGTTTTTTAGTGGATTACTCCAAGACATTTTTCCTCTTGCTAATGAACGTTAGCAACTGAAAACATGTAAGTTCTTCATGCTCTCCCCACCTCAGGGAGTGCTGAGTCTTGGCTGAAGAAGCTCCAGTTTGGGAAACCAGAGGTCTGGGTTGTTTGGGTTTGGGTCAACCAAGCTGGGAAATGGGTTTCCCAATGCTCTGTGTGACATTCAGAGCAATTCTACCCCTGTAGAGTCCCAGGAATTCTCTAAGAAACAATTTTTAAAAAGTCAAAGGAGTATGAGATTTGGAGTCAAAGGATTTGGACCTGACTTTTTTTTTTTTTTTTTTGCTATTTACTAGCAGCCAAATAACATAACATAATCTCTTTGTGACTCTGTTTGCCTATAACAATAGGTATTACAGATAAAAAGTCACAGCACTATGGGTAACAAGTGGGACCAGTGTGAAAAGTGCCTTACAATGAGACATTGTGCAAATGTTTGCTGTTATAATTCTTACTATCGATTTTAATATATTGAATAAACAGGAGATTTTGGGGGACAGGAGATCTAGAAGCAGCTAGAGAAATACAGACAGAAAACCAAGACTTCTGTCAATCTAGAAATGCTAGCATAATAGACCTGTTCTTCGAGCCAGTAATTTCAATTTCCATCTCCTCTGATAAACACACAGATTTACTTTGATTCTCTGAGCTCAAGAAATGCTCCCTATTTATTAGTTCTATTGTTTCCTTCACCCTGCACCTGAACCTGGTTGGCTTATCATTTGATTAGATGGTGCCTTTTTTTTTTTTTTTTTT